>BSBM01001486.1:1217500-1345818 GCA_027924585.1 Larix kaempferi | reverse complement strand
GGGGATTTGAACTTTACATTGTCTTCTTGCGAAGTATGGGGGTCGGGACGGAGGGAGGATCCATTGACAAGTTTTCTTAAGAATCACTTTGAGTCAGCCGGGTTGACAGACATTAAGACAATCCGTTTGGTGCCAACATGGAATAATGGGCGCTCTGGATCCCAAGGGGTGGCAAAAAGATTGGATCGATTTCTCATTAAAAATGATATGCTTCTCGACTGTGAAGGGTACCGTCCTGTGGTGTGGCCACTGGAGTATCCGATAAGAAAGCAATATGTCTCGAGATTTAGTTTTAGGTTTTGAGGCTGTCTTATCCTTTTAGGTTTAATAACACTTTGATGGAGGATAAGAGATTTTGCGACCTGGTCATTCAGAAATGGTAGTCTTTGCTGGGGGATGAGGGCTTATCTCATTTATCGAATCTCAACAACAAGTTGGATGTTATGCGACAAGTGATAGCGCATTGGGAATGTCATGAGAAGTTGGAAGATGACAAGGATCTTAAGGAAATTGAGGAATTGATCTCTTCTAAGGAATCTAATGGGAACCTCTTTGATGAAGGCTTTCGGCGGGATATTCAGGATCTCTTAAATAGAAAGGAGGTCCTCTTGGGGCAGAATGAAAGTACATGGCATTTAAAGAGCCGAACGCTGGGGTTAGCTAACGGGGATTATAACACAATTTTTTTTCAGCATTATGCTAGCATGTGTCGTAACTGGAATTCTATTTGGGAGGTAAAAGGAGAGGATGGTGTATTTAGATAGGATCAAGCCTTCATGATGGAGAAAGCATAAAATTACTTTCAGGAAGCATACAAACAACCTCAAGTGAGCAATCTCGTTGAATAGTTAAAGATCTTAAAACTTTATCCTCGCTTTCTTAATGTTGAGAAAGGTATGGAGGTTGAGAGGGTTTTCTCCTTGGATGAGCTAAAGTTTGTTTTAGGTTATCTAGCCAAAGAAAAAAGGTCCAGGCCTCGATGGCTGGATAGTGGAGTTCTTTCTGCATTTTTTCGATCTTATGGGAGATGATATTTTGAGGGCGGTGGAAGAATCTCATCTTAGAGCCACGGTGTCTAAAAGGCTCAATGCCACTTACATCGCTTTGATTTTGAAATCGGATAGACCGGAAGGATTCTCGGACTATCGACCGATTTTCTTGTGTAATACTTTGTATAAACTGATGGAAAAAATCATTGGCAACCGTTTAAAACCATTTCTGGCTAAATTCATTTCACTTGAGCAATTTGGGTTCTTGTTCAACCATCAGATTCTTGATGTTGTGGGAGTAGCCCAAGAATGTTTACACTCAGTAAAAACCAAGAATCTCAGTGCCTTTATTCTTAATCTAGACTTGGTGAAAGCTTACGATCGGCTAGACTGGACCTTTATTCGACTTATTCTCTTACAGATTGGTATTCCTCTCAATCTAGTCCAGTGGATCATGGCATGCATTTTGTCTACTACCTACGGGGTTCTAGTCAATGGTGATCCTCCATCCACGTTCTCTTGCAGTAGAGGCATTCATCAAGGTTTCCCGTTATCACCCCCTGCTCTTCATTTTGTCTATAGATGGGTTAAGGAGACTAATTCAGGAAGCTAAGGATGATTGCTCCATTAAAGGGGTAAGAGTCTCTCGTGCTATGTCAATAACGCATCTGCTTTTTGTTGATGATGTAACAATTTTTGGGATTTCCTCTGTTGAGGAATGGATTATTTTTAAGATCTTGTTTGATACTTTTTGTTTGGCCATGAGAATGGAAATAAGTAAGGGAAAATATTCTTTCCTATATAATGGGGTTGAGGAGCAAGTAATCAGTAAAATGAAGGAGATTTTTCCCTATAGCTTCTCTCATATTGATGTCGGAATTAAATATTTGGGTTGCTTTCTTAAACCCAACTACTATGGAAGGGCAGATTGGGAGTGGCTGCTTCAGAATGTTGATCACGGGATTAATAGTTGGGCTGTCAGATGGCTATCTATCAGAGGGAGGCTCGTTTTAGCTCAATTGGTACTGCAAAGTCTTCCCATCTATTGGTTTGGTCTAAGGCGACTTCCTACCTCTATTCTTAATGGAGTGCAGAGAAGATTATTTCGTTTCATTTGGTCGGGGAAATCATCGGTTCGAAAGTAGTGTCTGAGCTCTTGGAACAGTCTATGTTGGCCTAAGGGCCGTGGGGGATGGGGTCTTAAGAATTTAAATTGGTTCAATTGGGCGATGCGAAATAAAAGTCTTTGGAGATATCTTACTGACGACGGTTTATGGAGTATGGTCATTTGTACCAAGTATTTAAAAACCTACATGACTACCCAGTGGCTGAGGAACTACAAGGTTGGCTCAGTGTAGGGCTCAGCTATCTGGAACAACATCAGAAAAAAATTTCTGCTATATCGGGTCGTGGATTAAGTGGAGGGTAGGGAATGGATCTAATTCCTTTGTGGGGGTGGATCCTTATATTGGTGATGAAGGCATGTATCAGCTTCCTGCGATCTAATCAAGGAGCTCCACGCCCGCACATTGGTGGTGCTTACTCAGTTCTTTGCCAACCGCAGCGACATTCTCAGTTAGTGCTAGATTACAAGCGATGAATTAAACCTATCACCCTAGTGGCATAGTGTATGGGAATCATACATCTCCAGAATGGTATGTGTGGCGATCAAGATCAATCATAAGACTGATTTACTGACCTGGGATGGTCCCTGGAGCCATGGGCACTATGTCAGTGGTAAATGTTTATAATCTGTTGGCAAACAACGTGCTCAACTCCCCGGTCTTTCGATGGTGGTTCAAATTTTATGGGGATGGAAGATCCCTTTTAAGCTCTGTTGCTTCCTTTGGCTCTACTTATAGGAAAAAATTCTCATTTGGCCCATTATTCAGAGAAGGGGATTTTATGGCCCAGACATATGTTACCTATGCAAATCGGTCGACGAGGGTTTACATCACATTTTTATTCATTGCCGGTATGTGCAAGAAGTGTGGCAGGCTCTTCGTGGCTGGACTCACCTTTCTGCATAATGGAAAGGGAACGACCTAGATAATGTTGTTTGAAGCTGGATATCTCTCTATGGAACAAAAGCACTCTTCCACTATTTCTGATTGGAGGTATTTGGAAAGATCGCAACACTGGGATGTTCAAAGACTCCCTTCCATCTATGTATACCACGACTATAAGAATTATTCATTAATGGAAAGGGCATCCAGAAGAGGGCAACAAAGTTAACGTTCGACGGATCACCTTCCCTAAGCTGGATGAGGGCACCATTCATGGGTTCTTTGACGGGGCCTCTTAGCAGGGAATATGTGGAGATGGGATTTTTTTCCATTTCAGGAGTAATCATTGTGTTAAAATTCAGGTTGGTATAGGAGATGGAGACAGTCTCAAGGATGAATTATTGGCTCTACGTTGCTTACTATGGTTTGCCCATAGGAGGGGTTACTCTTGTCCCTCACTGATCATTTATGGGGATTCGTAGGTGGTGGTTAATTGGTTTAACAAAAAGCACACGATCAAAGCATTGCTCCTCGATCCTTGGATGGAGGAGGTTAAAGGTCTTAGAGCTAAGTTTTACTTGATACACTGCCATCACATTTATCATGAAGCTAACATGGTAGATGGCCATCTTTCTAAACTGGCTTTGGGACCAATGGACAACTTTATTCACTATAGAGAAAGCTTGGATGAGGTCATAATTGACCATAGGAAGTGCCCTCACGTTCTTAAGGCTCTGTCGAAGTCTCGCTTTCCCGAGCTTTGGGATTTCTGCTAGTTAGTTTTTTGTTTGAATTTATCTCTGCACTCTTTTTTGTCGAAGTCATGCTTTCCCGAGCTTTGGGTTTTCTTCTAGTTAGCTTTTTGTTTGAAGATATCTCTACACACTATTTTCTAACAGCCGGATTATATGAACTTTCTGCTTACAACGACCCCGATCTTTAGCTTCTGTTAATACTGTATTAAATGGACTAATGTCTCATCGGATGTAAGCCTCATTTTATAACTTATAATATCAACGTTACATATTTTTTCTTCTGGAAAAGAAATATTTATACAAATTCATGTTAATTTGTAATATTGTATTATTTCATTTTTCATTATTATTAGTATAGATATATGTCTAGGAGCCAACGGGTGAAGTTCAATGGTTCTCTTGCCAGAGCCCAGTGAATGTAGGTCCCATGCTTCCCTTGATTATGTCTCCTTTTTTGTACTTAATAAATCATTGTTTAAGATGAATCTATTATCCATACTGAGTTATTTACTTTATATTATTTATATATTTATATTAATCTATAAGATAGATACTTTGCAAATATGTTTTCAATATCACAATGCACTATGTAATTCTTCTCCTCTCTAGACCATATTGAATTATAGAACACCTCTAAATATATTTATTATTATTATTTATTATTTCCAATAGATGAGTAGTCAAACTTTTATTATTATTTATTTTAATTTATTTATATATTTATGTTTATCTATAACAATATAATAACTACTTCGTAAATATGTTTCAACATCATATAGTGTGCAAATCCTTTAAGATATCGATTCTTAATTTGGTTAACATGAAACGAAAGAAAAACATATACAAAAATGTTTTCCTATTTCTTGGTGTTTCTCTGGAAATGCAAAAACACTTAAAATAATTCAAACAAGTAATCTCTAATATAAATGTTGTAACGGAAGCTTCCATTATAACAATACATGAGCATGTAAAATACAAGCACTATTTTGATTCTTTGCAATTATATTATTCAAGGTGGACTAAATTGTCCATTGAGTGTAACTAAGCAAAGTTTTATGCTTCTTTTTTCCTTGATTTGTGCATGCTTCATACTCACTGGATTCAAGTCATTTAATGCATCTTGCGTGCACAAGATCTCGATATCTCCCACTTTTTTCCAAAGAGAAAAAAAACTTGTTATTCAATTCTGAATCAAAGTTGTACAAGGAGATAAGGAGGGGCGAGAACGGAGGTATAAGGGGGGGCAAAGGGATAAGGAGGGGGGCAGAGGGATAAGGAGAGACGAGATGGAGGGATAAGGGGGCGGAGAGGTGGCGGAGGTGGTGGGTAAAAGTGGTGGCGCGATGTTGAGAATCGCTCCACCACTCTTAGCCATCCTTGTGACCATTATATCGGGGTTTTGGTGTGTTTTGTTTGTTTGTTTTTGTGTGTTTTTGTTTTTTTCTATTTTTGAGGTGTTTTTTTTTTTTGTTATTTTAATTTTTTTTTTTTTTTTTTTTTTTAATTTTTTTTAAGTGGCTTGTTATATATTTTTTTTAATAGTTTTTCTATTTTTTTAATTTTCTAAATATATATTTTTTTTTTCAAATTTTAATTTATTTTATCTTTTGTTTTTTTGTTTCTTGAATTTTTTTAAAACATTTTGTTATGTTTTTGTTTTTTTTGTTTTTGTTCACAATTTGTATGGTTTTTTCATTTGTTTTTTTTTTCCTTTTAAAACAATTTAAAAACCCATTTTGTAACCCGACGAAGGAAAGAAGTGCTACTAGAAGCACCAACTTTTGATTTAAAGGTTAATTTTGGTTTTGCTTACAAGGGTAGTGGACGGGTTTTCAAAATAGTTGTAAATTTAGCTCTGAAAAAATAATGAATGATACCGGTACACTACTACATAGAGGGGGGTATTAAGACAATATTTGTGTAAACTGTCTCAACTTAAGACAAAAAAAAATGTGTATTGTCTTAAATATTGTGTTTAAGGGAGTGTCTTAAACTATTGTCTTAAATTTATGACAATAGTTGAAGACAATAATTTAAAAGACAATAGTTTAAGACACTCCCTTAAGACAATACACAATTTTTTTTTTTGTCTTAAGTTGAGACAATTTACACAAATATTGTTTCAAATATTGTCTTAATACCTCCTCTATGTAGTAGTGATAGAATGAAAATATTTAAGATAGGGAATGGTGGAATCAAATCACGAATCTTCTGCATTATAATGCAGATGCTCTACCATTGAGTTAGTACCCTGCAACTTTAAAATGTGAAAATTCAAAATGTGTTTCTTCACCCAAATAACTTAATACTGAAACAAAATGTGATATTTACACCTCCAGGGCCATTGTGCGATTTGATGAATCCCAATCTTTGAATGACTTATGAGTTAAATTTTCACTTGATGCCACTTTCCAAATTCCAATATCAACAACATTAGTTCCAACTGAAAATATTCATCCAATTTACTAAGTTTAGAAATCATTTCATTGTTGGAGTGCATTTAAAAACAAAACTATATTTGAAGATATTGACTTTAACAACCAACTTTTGTCCAGTGAAATTGTGGATTACCTAATAGAGTTGTTTGCTGGTGAGGATGAAAATCCATGCTAACAACATTTGAACCCTACTAACTTAGAATCATGCACATTACATTAAACCCCAAAAAAAACACAATTCAATTGTTATACCACAAAACATATAATTAAGTATCACTAAGCACATATAATTAGGTATCACTAAGCCTAATTGAGCAGTGATATCCCATTCTTGTAAATTTCCTGAATCCTAAAGGATACCTATGCCTTAATAATATCATAAAAGAATATTATTAAATAAATCATTTGATTATTTCATAATCTAAGGTTTTGGGTAGCCTTAGACAAAAGGTTATGGTTTAAATTAAACTATTAATTAAAAAAATAAGAGGATTCAAAAGGAAATCTATGAGTGTATTTATTTGAGTAATCAAGCATCCGATGTTGAAGAGTTTTTATGGAAAGCTACTGATAGACACCTGGGCTGTTAGAGAGGATTATCTACTAATATGGAGAGGCAGAGAGTTGAATGGGAGTAAGTGTAGTGGTTTTTGTTGTAACATGAATGGATGTTTGAAATGGATGGTCTCATCCCATACATGGAGGTTGATGCTCATGCTAGGGTCTAGTAACTAGGGTTTTCAATATTACCCGGACTCTTAAGATTAGAGGCCTCTATTATTTGATCAGTCTTCCCTGCTTACAATAATATTTTGGTCTGCATTATTGATATATCTGCCAGGGAGGTAGTAGCATGTTACCATGGCTGTTAGAGAGGCAATAAAGTGTCAATAAATATTTTTAGTTGTTTTGAGTGAAGAAACAAGGACAGTAGCATTGAAACCCTAGCAGACTTATATTAGTGTTCTCACTGGTGCCTTTACCAGAATTTATGAAGATGCAGTGAAAGCTAAAGCAAGTGTCCTCTAAAGGATGGGCAGTAAAATATTTATCTACGTGTTCAGTGCGTACGATGTAGCATAGACAAATACTGACCTTACCAAACATGTTGAAGTCAAGGAAGCAATAATTGTGCCTGGACCAATTTTCATCAGACAAAATAACCCCAAGAGTTAGTTAATTCGTTGGTGTTATTGTAGCCAGAGAAATGCTAGTAATCCACCATGCTGTGCATGCCCTTGGTTCAATTCCAGCAGGGTCAGATGTACTAAATCTAGGTTGTCACAGATTTATTTACTAAGAAAAAATAGAATAGATGAAATAATAAACTAAAATAACATAAGAATGATATACATTCAAGAAATTGAAATAAGACAATAATTTCCACAAGAAATAGCACTTGAACAGTTTTGAACTTAAGAAACCTCTGGAAGAAATAATGAAAAGAAAGCTTAAGAGTAATTATGTCGCATGCCACATGTTCAGAATCAATTAACTGGAAAAAAATTCTGTTATTGTTTGTTGGTAAGTTCTAGGTCGTTGGAGCAAAGAATCTAAAGATTATTATGAAGAAAACATTAGAATCAGACATTGTTTATAGTTAATTTTCTTTTCATCCCACCAGGGAAGAAAAATATACTATTCAAATTCAATTATTAAGATGTTGAGTTGTTCTTACATATATGCCCCAATTCTCAACAATTTAGCATACAAGGATTTTTTAGAAGCAAACATATATGATATAGATTATAATATTTTTCAGAATATCAACCACCTAACCTACATTTGGACGTGGCACAAGAGCAGCTGCACCATAAATTATTGCAGCATGATGTACATGAGGGCTAGGCTTTTCCATCCATTCCAAAAGACTACCAGTGACAGGACCAAATGAAGGTTGAAATTGCTGTGACCAATCATATTAAAATCTTATTAAAAAAAGGGTAGATACAGACTGAGATCAATAGATCATTTATGCTTATTCAAAAGGTAGAGGAACATGAAACAAATATTCATGATACTTGTCAAAGTGGTGCCTCACAGCGTTCATAACACTGGGATGAAACGATCTCCCTGTTTGAATCGACCCCATAAGTTAATTATTTACTAGAGGTGTTGTTAGAGCTCCAGTTGAAAGCCCACAGGTGTGATGAACAAACAATGTTCTCATATGAGGATTACGCTAAGGAGTTTTGCAAGTCATATGCTGCTAGTTAAGACTAAAGAAAAGCACAGTACACATAGAAATGCATCATATTGTTGTTAAAAGTTATAAGAGGTCCAAGGTGAAACGTTCCTGCAAGATCTCAAGAAAAATTTATAAAATTCAGAAATAGGTTTGATTACAGTTCAATAGTTGACAACATGTGTAGACAATCCTTGTGAACAATTTATCCAACAAATTTAAGTAATCCAGCACGCAACTATTTTGTTGAACATAATCACAATATATAAATATCTTCTAGATAAGTTTTGAACCTGGATGAATAAATCTTAATGAATAAAAGAGGAGAGAGGCAGAACCTTTGATTTACGAGGGTTCGAAGCTTCAGAGGTCTAATGCTTGGCAACATAAACTTGGTGCCGGTCATAGGGTTGTCTTGTATAAATGTTTTAATATCTTTAAGCATAGAAACTCGTTGAGTCGGTGCATCCTTATAATCTTTAAGACACTGGTTTTCCCTACATGTAACATAAATTTAGGTTAGACCTCAAGAAAATGAAAAGCTCTTCAAAGAAAATGAAAAGATCATCAAATATGAATCTTCAGAATATGCTTCCTGGATCTGTACAAATCGAAATGCCAGAACACATCAGAATATGCTTCCTCACATTGCAATTATAAAATCCACTAGGATGAAACAAGAAGGGAGTTTTACCTTGTCTGTGGGCCGTATGCAGAAATGTAATAGGTGGTTGATATTTCTGTTAGACCGAATTCCAGAACACATCAGAATATGCTTCCTCGATCTGTACAATATGGTTAATGAAATAGCGGAAGAAGGAGGCAAGAGACACGGTCATGACGTGCTAAGTTAAATTCGAAATTTAGTATGTATTAAAATTATGGGTGTGTGCAAGAAGATGAGGGTCACTTTAGATGCAATCCTACTTTTTCAAAACTCGCTTCTAATACATAAAAACATAATGCATTTCTGATACTTAGCACTTGGTATGGTAAAACCCGATCCTGACATGTCACTAGACGTGTAGGATAGGTAACCACAAAGCGTACGCATTATGTAACTACAAAACGCGTATGCGTTATGTAGTTACAAAACGCATACACGTTATGTAAATCTAAAATCGATTTAAAAACACAGTCCCGACCACCCGCGGTGCTCTTCACACATCAGAAACACGAATTTGAGGTTGGACGAGGACGGTTTGTGTGCCCTGGAGTATCGATGGAGCTCGATTTAGTTGGAGGGGAGGCAAATTCACCAGTGGATTGTCATCTAATCAGGTAATTCATTCACCCATACCATTTTTTTGTCATTTCTTAACCTAAATTACAATTTTTTTATAGTTTAAAACAACCTAATTTTGTAATATTTATAAAATTGGGAATAACCCAATCTCTAATTAAATTCACATCTCCCTCAACAAAGATGAGTGAATAATTAAAATGAATCCCTTTTCAAAAACTCAAAAATTCCTAATCCAACCAAAAATTGAAAAAAATAGAACTCCTCCCTTTCTACAATGTATCCATCCACATGAAACCCAAATTTCCAACCCTCAAAGGCCATTTCCCATGATACTAATTAAATAATTTTCTTTGGAAATGGCCATAACAAGATGAAATGCATGCACAAGCGTGAATAGAAAAAATGCATAAAAAATTAGTAACTTGGTTTCTCAAAATTTCATCACAGTCATTTGTCCATGAACATAATCAAAATTTCATTACAAGTGTATGTAGCTATACGTTGCCTCTTAGTTAAGCACCCTTGACTAAATGCCAAAACAAATTAACAAAGTGCCTCTCAGGCCTTCCCTATCCACACCCTCGATCAATCTACTCAACACTCAGGGACCGTCGATTCAACTCAAAGACTTCATATAGAAAATCGCTATGTTTTTTATTTAATTTTCTGAACTTGCCATACAATGTAGAGATCGATTTTGCAGAGAGAAATTGTCTCTATTTTGAGAAGTTGACATTGTTGTTATTGTCATTATAGTGACAATCTCTAGTTGATTATTCAACGTCTTAATCATTGATAGTCATCTCAAGTAAATATGTAATAATATTGGCAAGACAAACTCATACATATCCATTTCATTCCATGCCACTTTGTCTTCCCCTCCAACCACAAGGCGTAATATGTTGAAATCAATAAATTTAATGTTAGCTTATGAAGTTGATGGAAATATTGTTTTATGCAAGGGACGTAAAGGCCAAAACATGTCAAAATAACACTCCTAAATTCTAAGAAGTTTAAACCCAAGTTTGCATGGAAAAGTCACCAATGAGGGTTAAGAAGTGCCTTAACTTCTAGAAAGAAGTTGAACGAAACTTACTTTTTAATTGTTAAATGTTTAATTTTAAGTTTTAAATGTATGTAAGAGAATGCCATTAAATTGGTTACTTGAGTTTGATTCGATACATTTTCAATTTTGAAGAGACGTCATTATATACCATGTATATGTTTCTAATGATTTTCGTATTGATGTTTTTATTGCAGTTGCGGCTATGGACACAAATGTCGAGATACTGATTGATCTTGCCCGCTTGAGGGGCATTAGTGCAGCTTTTAGTGGTGGTGACAGGATTCACTGCTCACTTGCATCAACCTTAGATGCAATTGTTGACACCATTTCAGAGTCTAACAATGTACTATATGATATTACATCATATAGAGAAAGAAAAAGACAAGAATATGCTAATGGGCTAGACTACAATGCAATAAAAAAGTTGAAAATATCCAAAGAGCTCATATTTGCATTGTTTAGGGACCCTCGGACGGGGGAAATCCCAAATGCAAACAAGCCTCATATCTCCATTGAGTGGTGCATGTTTCAACCATTTGTTGATAACTGGATGGATAGATAGTACATGGTTTTTGATATGCCATGTAATGTCCCTTGTTAGGAATTTTATTAAAATGACAATTTTTCACTTTTTTTCCCTAGTTAGACCTTTGACTAGTTTTGATCTCTAGGTCCCAAATTTGCTCCAAATGATCCCAAATATTCTGAGAAGGTATATGAATGATATTAGAACATAAATATGTGTTCCAAGGATTCCTTTGGACCTTTAAAATACTTCTGCAAATCCTCTTTCAATTCTGATCAATGTAGGTAACTTTACTAGTGATTTTGCTTTGACTAGTATTGGTCTCTAGGTCTCAAATTGACTCCAAATGCCTTCAAATCTTCAAGGAAGGTGTATGAATGATATTATAACTTGAATATGATGTTTATGGATGAAATATGTCCACCAAAAGACCTCTGCAAACTCTCTTAAGATTCTGGACCAATTATGCAATTTTACTAGTAATTTGGGGTTCAAATCCCCCTGGGGTAAGTACTGAAAATGGCTTCCCAAATGCCTCCAAACCCACTCAAATTTATGAAAAGAGGTATGTAATTTGTTAATTATTTTATTAAATTATCATATGCACCATTAATGGATTATTACAACTGTTCTCACCCTCTCCCATTCAACTGCAAAAATCCCCAATTCGACCCTTGGGGAAATGGCACTATTTCACCTCCCAATACAACTAAACTGAGTAAAAATGCTTCAAATGCTCAAGTACAGTACATGAAACTTGTAGAAGAAATCCATGGCAGTATATTGATCACAAATATATCATAGAATCATCCATTCATTCGAAATCATCATCAATACATTGGCTCACAACAAGGTAGTGGGGAAATGGCATTGTTCTTCCATTAAAAATGAGATTTATACATTTCTACTTGGAATTTCGACCTGAAAATTTTTGGAGATGAAGAACAGAGTATTTAATTCATATTACAAAAGAAATGGGGCATCAAAATCTTCCCCAAAGAGTACAATAGCTCACCAAAAATGCCCTCCCTCAAGGATCAAGAATATGCCATCAAAACTGGAAATGGTTGAAGGAGTGAGCTGCAATAGAAGAAACCATGAGCTGCCCTGTAGCTTACACCTGCAAATAAAGACTCCATTAAAGCTCCAAATGAAAGTTCTGAATGGCCTTTCCAATTTCCAACTTGGATGGGAATCTTTCACCCTCGAAATTGGCTAAGGAAAGAAACTAGTCATCCACTAGCTCTCCCTCTTCACAAATGCAATTGCAAATTCTACAAATGATCAAAAGCTGGTTTCATTCTTTGTTATTGACATTTATAAAGTTCTAATGTACTCCATGGGTTGAATTCCTTCCAAGAGATTCATGCCAACTCAAGTTGGGAAGAGATTCCAAAGAACGCCACTTATACAACAATTCCTAGTTTCCCACTTCCACCAAATCACATGTGGAAGCATCTTAGCTGCCCTAACACCCTTGAGCGCCCTCTTGGAGTCTATTTTTAGCCCTGACATGTCATATATGTCATATGTCAGCCTTCAGGTCTGATTTGTGTCATAGGTGTCATAGCATCTTCATCATTGTTGTCATAGAGCTAGGGAATCTAGCCCAAGTGTCTCACTAACTCCAAATTGCCTCTTCCTCTTCCATGGGAGTTACTCTTCCTCTATATTTCGACCTTGCATGAGTCATGCCATGAATAATACCTTTTGGACTCCCCCAAGTATGTTACCATTCACCTTGAATTCAAATTGGTGAGAGAATTATGCCAAGTGTAGTGGGGAGATCTAGCCATATGTGGGTCCCACTTCCTCCATGTGTCTTCATGATCAAATGCCACTTTGATTTCCACTTGTATATATTTATTTAGATCCTTTATTAAATATTTATGCCACTCTAATGTTCAAACATCATTTATTATCCCCATTATTCCAAATCCCAAAGCTTCCACCCCAAACCTAGGAAACCAGTAATTTTCCTCCTTGGCAATTATTTGACCCTTAACATCAATTTTACAAACTCTAATGAATATGGCTAACGTGATTAGGCCATTGTGACCCAATTCCAAATTTGGGACATGACAAATCCTCCCTTCCCAATATTGCTTGTCCTCAAGCAATTTCAAACATGGGTGTTGAAGAACCTGCTTTCTGTATAATTCTTTGAAGTTGCCATTGAATTGCCAAACCTTGAGTCTTTGAGTTTTCATGAATATTTTAGAGAGGAACCACCATGCTTTCTGCTGCACTACTTTTATTAAAATCACTTTATTAAGTGGGGAATCCATCTCCCATACTGCTTGCTTCCCAAAAAAAAATGAAACCAATGAGACAAAAATTATTCCAGGGTCCCATTGCTTGTATTGCACCCCAAAAATTAAGAGTGCTCTCCAACCTACACCATTAGATAAGAGGATTCCTAGATCCCATTTTCTTGTATGCATTCTTCCAAACATCATGAGTACCAAATATATATCATCAAAGTACATAACAACATAATGAAAATGTACATCAAGGATATGCTTCATCAAAGAGTCATGAAAGTGCTTATACCTCCAAGCAAGTAGACCACCATTTTCCAAGTGCATACAAGCTTCAAGTGACCAATCAAATCTGCTCCAATGACATAGTTGAGGATCCCATGTCCTATAATGCTGCTCCAAAAGGATGTGATATGCATCAAAATATTCAGCCATGTATTCTTTCATCCAGGAAGTGAATGAAGAATCTCCACTAGAATCTGAACCAAATAATGAGCAGAAAAAACAAGGAGACTTCAAATGAATCAAATAAGTCTCACCCATACATCCATGAATGTGAGAATCATAAGAATATAACAAAGTATGTGGCTGCCAACAAAAATGTTCTCCAATCATAAATCTATTCTCCCAAGTGCTGGATGAAGTTCCTCCAACATCAAATGAATCAAATGTTGAGCAAGAAAAACCATGAGTCTTCAAGTGGCTCAAATGCATATCATAGGTGCATCCATGTAGATTTGCATCATCATAAAGTGACAAATAATGTTGCTGCAAATGTGAATAAGAATGTTCTTCAACCATATCATCATAAAAAGTAAATCTAGGAGTTCCATACTCCTCATGTGGCACCATAAAAAAGAACCCTTTCACCCATACTTCATTGAGACTAATGTTGCAAAACATGGAATTGTAGGATGTAGGAGAATGAAGCAAATCACCCAAATGATCAAAAAGTGCAGAAATTTCATCATGGGAAGGATCCATATGGGTAGTATCATGCAGCTCCTTCAAAAGTGTGAACTCTTTGTCATAGTTTGGTTCCAATGTAGAGGAATCATGCTCTTCTTTAAAAATTGCATAACCTTCATCAAGAGGCAATTCAAATTCCTCTTCCACCACATCAAGTGTTTGGATCTCTTCAAGTTCATCTTCAAACACATCAAGAACATTCAAATTTTCACATTTCTCATGATCCACCATGTCATGAGAATCCTCCAAACAATCTACCATTTGACAATCTGAAACATGGGAGGAAAAACAAGTATCTTGCAACTTTTCAAGAAGTTGCTCATTTTGAATTGTGAGCTTATGATTATCCTCATTATTCTTCAAGTATGCATCATGTAACAATTCATTAAGCTCAAACAAATGGTTTCTATCAAAAAGCAAAGACATGAAATTACCTTTGATGTGGCACATTGCTCTTTGAATCTTCTCCATGTCTTCAAGGAAGGATGTTTCCTCCAATGAAGTAGATCTCCAACAAGAATTTGACACCAATGCTTGAGTGTCATGGAGAATGTTGAGGGACTCTTGGATCTTCTTTTCATTCATCTTTAAGGACCCTTCAAGAAAATGAGGCTCTTGCAAATGAACCTCCTCATCTTCTTCATTTTTTCTTGGACCAACTTCATGAAGCTCAAGTGGTGATTGGGAAGTTGATCTTGGTTCTTCTTCAACTGCTACAAGGTCTTCATTATCATGCTTAATGGAACTTGGGCTTGCAGCAACACTTTCAAAAGTGATCTCTATGTCACCAACATAGAAGTGTGAGCACCCATCAGTAGGTACTCCTTCATAGTTTAAGCATCCATCAGTAGATGCTCTTTGGTTCATGTCTAAGCTAGAAGGTGTCTCGAAATGATCTTCCATATTTTTAATAGAATATTCTTCATGATCTTGTGATGTCTCTTCCTTTTGCTCCTTCAAGCAAGCTGATGCAGTTTGCCCCTTGGTTTTCTTAAAATCAATAATTTTTTCCACAAGTTCAATAGAAAACAATTCGAATCCTTCCTTAAGTTGCTTGGTCATATCTTCAAATATTGTTTTCATAATTTTTATATGCTCCTCACCATCATATGAGGCTCCCTTTTCATCCCTAGTCATAGTTTCCTCAAAAAATTTGCTCTTCTTCTCCTACTTTTTTTTTCCCCTCTTCAACAAAAGCACTTTTGGTTTCAATATTTAATGGTGGTACCTGAATTCTTGTCCTCATGAATATTAGACCACATCAGGTGCCAAGATCATGCTCTGATACCACTGTAATGTCCCTTGTTAGGAATTTTATTAAAATGACAATTTTTCACTTTTTTTCCCTAGTTAGACCTTTGACTAGTTTTGATCTCTAGGTCCCAAATTTGTTCCAAATGATCCCAAATATTCTGAGAAGGTATATGAATGATATTAGAACATAAATATGTGTTTCAGGGATGCCTTTGGACCTTTAAAATACTTCTACAAATCCTCTTTCAATTCTGATCAATGTAGGTAACTTTACTAGTGATTTTCCTTTGACTAGTATTGGTCTCTAGGTCTCAAATTGACTCCAAATGCCTTCAAATCTTCAAGGAAGGTGTATGAATGATATTATAACTTGAATATGATGTTTATGGATGAAATATGTCCACCAAAAGACCTCTGCAAACTCTCTTAATATTCTGGACCAATTATGCAATTTTACTAGTAATTTGGGGTTCAAATCCCCCTGGGGTAAGTACTGAAAATGGATTCCCAAATGCCTCCAAACCCACTCAAATTTATGAACAGAGATATGTAATTTGTTAATTATTTTATTAAAGTATCATATGCACCATTAATGGATTATTACAACTGTTCTCACCCTCTCCCATTCAACTGCAAAAATCCCCAATTCGACCCTTGGGGAAATGGCACTATTTCACCTCCCAATACAACTAAACTGAGTAAAAATGCTTCAAATGCTCAAGTACAGTACATGAAACTTGTAGAAGACATCCATGGTAGTATATTGATCACAAATATATTAGAGAATCATCCATTCATTCGAAATCATCATCAATACATTGGATCACAACAAGGTAGTGGGGAAATGGCATTGTTCTTCCATTAAAAATGAGATTTATATATTTCTACCTGGAATTTCGACCTGAAACTTTTTGGAGATGAAGAATAGAGTATTTAATTCATATTACAAAAGAAATGGGACATCAAAAGCTTCCCCAAATAGTACAATAGCTCACCAAAAATTCCCTCCCTCAAGGATCAAGAATATGCCATCAAAACTGGAAATGGTTGAAGGAGTGAGCTGCAATAGAAGAAACCATGAGCTGCCCTGTAGCTTACACCTGCAAATAAAGACTCCATTAAAGCTCCAAATGAAAGGTCTGAATGGCCTTTCCAATTGCCAACTTGGATGGGAATCTTTCACCCTCGAAATTGGCTAAGGCAAGAAACTAGTCATCCACTAGCTCTCCCTCTTCACAAATGCAATTGCAAATTCTACAAATGATCAAAATCTGGTTTCATTCTTTGTTATTGACATTTATAAAGTTCTAATGTCCTCCATGGGTCGAATTCCTTCCAAGAGACTCATGCCAACTCAAGTTGGGAAGAGATTCCAAAGAACGCCACTTATACAACAATTCCTAGTTTCCCACTTTCACCAAATCACATGTGGAAGCATCTTAGCTGCCCTAACACCCTTGAGCGCCCTCTTGGAGTCTATTTTTAGCCCTGACATGTCATATATGTCATATGTCAGTCTTCAGGTCTGATTTGTGTCATAGGTGTCATAGCATCTTCATCATTGTTGTCATAGAGCTAGGGAATCTAGCCCAAGTGTCTCACTAACTCCAAATTGCCTCTTCCTCTTCCATGGGAGTTACTCTTCCTCTATATTTCGACCTTGGATGAGTCATGCCATGAATAATACCTTTTGGACTCCCCTAAGTATGTTACCATTCACCTTGAATTCGAATTGGTGAGAGAATGATGCCAAGTGTAGTGGGGAGATCTAGCCATATATGGGTCCCACTTCCTCCATGTGTCTTCATAATCAAATGCCACTTTGATTTCCACTTGTATATATTTATTTAGATCCTTTATTAAATATTTATGCCACTCTAATGTTCAAACATCATTTATTATCCCCATTATTCAAAATCCCAAAGCTTCCACCCCAAACCTAGGAAACTAGTAATTTTCCTCCTTGGCAATTATTTGACCCTTACCATCAATTTTACAAACTCTAATGAATATGGCTAATGTGATTAGGCCATTGTGACCCAATTCCAAATTTGGGACATGACATGCCACCACATAACAACAGAGAAATTCCCTTGTATTTCCTTCGAAAGATGTACGTAGAGTTCGTGTTACATAAACATGTAAACTATTTTGACATCTTGCAGTTTCAGGGGATCGTGGGGGGATGCCGCAAAATCGACCCAATGCGAAGCTTCGAGACCAGGATCGCCCTATCCCTACACCTCGCAGGTAGTTTCCTGGGCAAGATGTCCCACCTACACATCGTGTTATTCCATAGACATGTGATGCATTTTCGAGTTTGGAACGGGCGGTTGTTCGCCATGGCACTATGGTTCAACATATGGGTGAGGAAGGGACATCTGTCCCTGGTGTGGTACATACAGCAGGTCGTCACCATGCAGGACCATCGTCTAGTGCAGGACCATCCACTAGTGCAAGACCATCCACTAGTGCAGGACCTTTGGGACATCCCCAGCCCGGTATTGAGCCTCACGAGTGCACATCGTGTGGTCGTCCCTGCTATGGTCTTGCCTCAGATGTTTCCTTCAGTTGGTTTTTTACTGAGATATGTAGATGGTTAATTGTAATAAATTCTTCATTTATTTTCGTCTTTGTACACATATATATACTTTGAGCTAATATATTAATTTTGTGAACTTGCAATTGATGCTTTATGCTAGCAGTGACGCCCCAAAGTCAGATGTTCCAGAATCTACAGGGGGTCATGATGCTACCTATTTGGCAGGCCCATCTTATATACCAGCCATTGCCGTATTTCACACCGAGGTAAACATTTTAAAATTTCAGTTTTTTAATACTTGTTAATTTGTTAATTTCCACATACTTTACATTTTAGTTCACTAATGCTATCTTTTGTCTAATATTTACAATTATTAAACTTGTAGATGGCAGATCCTTCACAGGGGAAAGCTAATGTGGAAGTAGCACCCATGGTCGTACCATCCAAGGAAACATCTGGGCTCCAGGTAAACAATTAAAAATGTCATTTTTAAATCCATGTTTGTTTGTTGAATCATGCATGTCTAACTACATGAACACTTGCTGACTGTAGGCACCATCCGAGACATCTGGACCATTGCCTGGATTTGTATCTCCCACTAGGCCATTCGTGAACAAGGGTCATGTGTATGTGAGGCGGCCTACTCCTAGCAAGACTCCAGCTGCCCACGACCATGGGCTTACTCATACCATGGTAATGTATATCCTTCAATGATATTTGTTGTTTAACTTGAAATCCAGTGCAT
This sequence comes from Larix kaempferi, assembly GCA_027924585.1. Lineage (NCBI taxonomy): Eukaryota > Viridiplantae > Streptophyta > Pinopsida > Pinales > Pinaceae > Larix > Larix kaempferi. The sequence continues at coordinate 1,326,836 of BSBM01001486.1, read as the reverse complement.
AAATCGTTTTTGTTAATGTTTGAATTGCATGTTTACTGCATCAGGAACTCGAGTTGTCTACTCAAAACCTCACATCAATGGTTGATGCAGCAGTCAGTGTTGCATCTGCAATGGCAACTGATCACACAGAGGTATGTAACTATTTCAACATGATCTTTACATAGTTTATTATTGTTGTGTATTGTTTATTCATGCATGTCTAACTATTTCAACATTTTGTCATTTTAGCCACCACCAGCAGGAGCAGTTCCTGGCCCCCCTGGTTCGACCATCCTGGATGTTCAACCAATAGCTCCATCTGCTACACAAGCAACGCAATCCCCTTTGTCAGTTGAGGTGAGATGTCCTTCAGTGACCAAGTGTTTCATGCACTTTCCATGCACAAGTTGATAATTGTTGAGTTAATTGTTGAGTTAATGTATTAGTACATAGTTAGTTGAATTTAACAATTGATATTTAATTTGCAGGATCCAGAAACGCACACTGATCCTAAAGATGTGCCTAGAGGATCAACGTCAGGAAAGAACAAGAGGAAGCTTGATTTTTGATGTGTCTTATGGGATATATGTACATTTGGATATATGTACATGTGGCTTGGATAGTTTTGGATAGTTTTGGACACATGTGTTTTTGGATACTTTTGGATATATATGTGCTTTTCGATACATTCACTTTTGGAGACATGTACATTGACTTCATTTTGCATGTACTTTTGGAGACATGTACATTGACTTCATTGGATACATGTACTTTTGGATATATATGTACTTTTGGATACATGTACTTTTGGAGACATGTACATTCACATTTCACTTATAAATGACTGATACATTTCACTTTGTATTTGTTCTTCAGTTTCCACATGTTCTTGTGTCAATCTAATGTGTTGATTTGTGTGGATTATCTATTACTCATGAATGCGCTATGTCAAAATAATAAACTATTATATTTAAAGGTTTCAACGAACTCACTACATGCGTGCACTAATTGGTATCTAGTTAAAATTTGTGATTTTGGATGATCATTACAAGTTAAGTCAAAGTTCTTGCTCGTGTAATTTAATCAAACTAAGTGCAATACAATGTTTTTCAAGGTTTCAACGAACTCACTCATGCACACTAATTGGATAGGTCTAATTAAAATTTATGAGTTTGGATGATTAAATTACAAGTTAAGTCAATGTTCAAGTGTAGTTTAATAAAACTAAGTGCAATACATGCTACACATTTCATCAACGCCCAATATTTGATTGTACAATTATATTCAACACTACATATGAGTAACTACATACAAGTGCTCAAAGCAACATTGGTGAAAGGAACAAACGTTACCTCGGGATTCGAGAAATAAAGTGCCTTCTATTGTTGGTTGGGAAGGATATGCTTTGATATCCTTATGGCTTGGAGGTCATCTTCATGTAGATAAGTACTCGTGTTGTCATGTGTCATTAAGGTTTTTCCATATGGTAAAACTCTTTAGGGTTAGGGTTTGTTCATGGTTTCATTGTACTTGATTTCTAAACATATAATTATTCTAAGAAAGGTTGCTAGTTTTCTTCCCCATGAGGGTTTCCCAGGATAAAATGTTGTGTCTCTTGTGCATTGTTATTCTTAACTAGATCCTACATGTTAAATTCTTTATGTAAATGTTTACATGGTTAAATTTATGCATTGAACTAATGGTTATAATTGGTATAAAGCATTTGTCTAGATCAAGTATCAAAAATTTAACATGGTATAAGAGGTGAGCTGTCAAGAAGGAAATTATACAAGCCTTAAAAAACATAAACCCTAGGAGGACTGAAAGTCACCAAGTGTCCCGGACAGAAAGTCACCAAGTGTCCCTGAACGACATTTTCATGCGACTTGCAGCTCGACATAGCTCAAAAATCGGACGTCAGACCGACGAACCGTCGACTCCGATGGTCTCCTGGCATGTGATTAGCTATAGGGGGCCCTCTCCCTCATCTTCTCATGGCCCAGTGGCTTCATTGTGCATTCATTTCGTAAACTAGGGTTTTGCTCAGTTTCATTGCATGCAATATCGCATTGGTGGGTCAACTCCACAAAACCCTCCCCCGAGCCAGTGTTGGCAGTGTTCCCATGTCATCATTGCAAACACACACTTGCAAGAGCCAAAGGCACGCAATCTTGCTACTCCGTTTGCTTTTTGGTTCCCAGACCGAAAGTCACCAAGTGTCCTTGAACGACATTTTCATGCGACTTGCAACTCGACATAACTCGAAAAAAGGAGGTCGGATCGACGAACCATTGAATCCATTGGTCTCCTGGCGTGCGATTACCTCTAGGGGGCCCTCTCCCTCGTATTCTCATGGCCCAGTGGCTTCATTGTGCATTCATTTCGTAAACTAGGGTTTTGCTTAATTTCATTGCATGCAATCTCGCATTGGTGGGTCAACTCTGCAAAACCCTTCCCCGACCCAGTGTTGGAAGTGTTCCCATGTTGGCATTTCCCACACACACTTGCAGGAGCCAATGGCACGCAATTTTGCTGATCCATTTTCTTTTTGGCTCTCGGACCGAAAGTCACCAAGTGTCCCTGAACGACATTTTCATGCGACTTGCAACTCGACATAACTTGGAAACCAGGTCAGATCGACGAACCGTCGACTCCGTTGGTCTCCTGGCGTGCGATTACCTCTAGGGGGGCCTCTCCCTCATCTTCTCATGGCCCAGTTTATTCATTGTGCATTCATTTCGTAAACTAGGGTTTTGCTCAGTTTCATTGCATGCAATCTCGCATTGGTGGGTCAACTCTGCAAAACCCTCCCCCGAGCCAGTGTTGGTAGTGTTTCCACATCGGCATTACCCATACACACTTGCAGGAGCCAACAGCACGCAATCTTGCTGCTCCGTTTGCTTTTTGGCTCCCGGACCGAAAGTCACCAAGTGTCCCTGAACGACATTTTCATGCGACTTGCAACTTGACATAACTAGAAAACCGGAGGTTGGACCGACGAACCGTCGACTCCGTTGATCTCCTGGCGTGCAATTACCTCTAGGGGCCCTCTCCCTTGTCTTCTCATGGCCCAGTGGCTTAATTGTGCATTCATTTCGTAAACTAGGGTTTTGCTCAGTTTCATTGCATTCAATCTCGCATTGGTGGGTCAACTCTGCAAAACCCTCCCCCGAGCCAGTGTTGGCAATGGTCCCATGTCGGCATTGCCCACACACACTTGCAGGAGCCAATGGCACCCAATCTTGCTGCTCCGTTTGCTTTTTGGCTCCCAGATCGAAAGTAACCAAGTGTCCCTGAACGACATTTTCATGCGACTTGCAACTCGACATAACTCGGAAACCGGAGGTCAGATCGACGAACCGTCGAATCCGTTGGTCTTCTAGTGCACGATTACCTCTAGGGGGCCCTCTCCCTCGTCTTCTCATGGCCCAGTGGCTTCATTGTACATTCATTTTGTAGACTAGGGTTTTTTCTTTTTTTTCAAATATTGGATCCACTACATCAGAAGAAATGCATTCTCCTTTGTCAAAGCATGGGAAACAACAGAAAGATTGGAATTCAAAGGAAATAGCTCTGGAATATCTACTACATCAAGGTGTCTTTGAAACAATGAAACTAAATCATTAACTGAATACATCAAAGCTCCTGCACAAGATGGTAGTGTTGATCAAGTTCTAAAACCATGCACCGGTTCTAAAACAAAAGTAAGCAGTTTAGGTATAACTCTTACCTGCAACAAATTATCCAGTGACCATATTTCATGTCAGACTCAGTGGCAGGTGCAGACTGAGAGAACCTAACATAAACTCCAAGAGAAAAAGGTGAAGAGGGGGAACTCGTTCGTATTTGCATAGCTGGGCATTTTTCTCTGATATCAGATAAAAATAATAACTAATATCAGAGAAAAATGCTCGGCTATGCAAATTATTGCTACGTGGAAGCTTCTCGTAAATTGAGATCATATTGGAAGCCTCCCCTATTAATTTATGTGATGTTGCAGGGATTTTGTAATGTGACGAGGTTTTTCTCTACGCTAGCGTTCCCAGCTGGAATTTTAATCATTCATGCCACGTCCAATTGAAGTCTAATGGGTCCAATTGAATTTTAATGGAGTCTGGGTTCCCATGCTCCCGTCAAATTAGTCCCATCATTGAATGAAATGAAGCTAGCTAAGGTTTTGAATTTAAATCTTTCATGTCATGTCCAATTGAATTTAAATCGATTCAGTGAAGCTATCTAATGCAATAGTTGCCGGTTAGTCTACGAAACTAGGGTTTTACTTAGTGAGGGAGTGTGCAATTTGCACACAGGGGTCAACTTTGCAAAATCCTCTGCCAGGAACTTACAGCTAGCATTCCCATCCGGAACCTCCCTAGACACATTTGTAGGACTCCCCAGAACTAGGTTTTGATGCATGGTTAGAATTCTATGCCCTCGGCAGGTATCCAATAGGTGTCCCTGAAGGCCTTTTGGATGCGAGATAGAACGAGCCATAGAATGACGACCGTGGCTCCGATCGATGAACTGTCAACTCCATTGAATTCAAGACATCTGGATAGTGCTAGGGGTGCCCCTCTTCTCCGGTCCCATGGCCCATATGTCACCTTGCAGGTCCATCTTGGAAACTAGGGTTTTGCTCAATGAGGGAGTGCGCAATTTTTCCACACGGGGGTCAACTTTGCAAAATCCTCCACCGGGCACTTACGGCTAGCGTTCCTAGCCGGAACCTCCCTAGACACACTCGCAGAACTCCCCGGAACCAGGTTTTGATGCACGGTTGGAATTCTATGCCCTCGGCAGGTATCCAGCAGGTGTCCCTGAAGGCCTTTTGGATGCGAGACGGAACAAGCCATAGAATGATGACCGTGGCTCCGATCGACGAACCGTCGAATCCATTGGATTTAGGACATCCAGATAGTGCTAGGGGTGCCCCTCTCCTCCGGTCCCATGGCCCGGGTGTCACCTTTCAGGTCCATCTTGGAAACTAGGGTTTTGCTTAGTGTGGGAGTGTACAATTTTTGCACACAGGGGTCAACTTTGCAAAATCCTCCACCGGGCACTTACAGCTAGTGTTGATGAGGAGATGTTGATGAGGAACTTAGAGATGACAATGATGATGAAGATTTTGATGATGATGATGATGGTGATGATGAAGATGTTGATGATGATGGTGATGGTGATGAAGATGATGATGAAGATGATGAGAATGAAGAAGATGATGATGATGGAGATGTTGATGAGGAAGGGGGAGATGACAACCATGATGAAGATGTTGTTGATGATGATAATGATGGAGATGATGAAGATGTTGATGATGATCGTGATGGTGGTGAAGATGATGATGATGACGATGATGATGAGGAAGTTGATGATGATGATGATGATGAGGAAGATGATGATGATGGAGATGATGATGATGAACCTAGAGATGACAATGATATTGGAGGAAGTATCTAAATGGTACATAGGGTTTAGTGGTAGGATTTGGTTGAGGGTTAGGGTTAGAGTTATAGAAGGAAATTGAATTAGTTCATTTCTCTAATGTACATTTTATATTAATGGTATGGCTTGGTCTAAGGTGGTGCTCTCAAATAGCTAATTCATTATGAAATATTTAACAAGACATGAATTTAATTTAATATAAGGGTATTGTTAAATATAGTGAGCATTGAGCATGGGAAACCAAATCTATGAATATGTGTATTGTTAAATATAAATTTTGTTGGGTGAAGCCAATAACCAACATAATCAACATAATATAATCTTAGGGTTTATTGATCACATGTAAAAAATGGTATATTCATAAACTTGACATACAAGAGAACTTTTGGCATATTTATAAACAACGTAAACATAAATTTGGCATATCAAGAACACAAAATTGATATCTCCATCTATCCCCATCTATCTCTCACTCCCTCTAAATCCATTCCTCCCCATTGTCCCTCTCCCTCCCTCGTTCTATGTCTCTCCCCCCCTTGTATTCTTTATTTCTCTCTCACATCCCCCTTGCCTCCATCCATTCCCCCTTGTCACTCAAGTCTCACTTTCAACTTCTAACCCTATACCTCTTTAGAACTCTTCTACTTTTAATATTGCTCTCAAGCTCCACTTCCCTTCACCCCCTATAGCCCATCATGTTATCATTCCCTTCATCTCTCCCCACTCAAGCTTCCAACATCCTTCTAAGCCCTTCTAAGCAGTTGACCCTTTACCACCCCTATTAAATATTAACCATAGATTCCCTTGACCCATCCCACCCCTTCTCAAATATTAACCAAAAATTCTCTTGAGTCTTCCACACCCCCTCTCTCTCAAGTATTAAACATATATTTTATGATTTACATAACGCAAACGCGTTTTGGCACTACATAACGCGTACGTGTTATGTAGTTATATAATGCGTGCGCGTTATGTAGTTATATAACGCGTGCGTGCTATTGAATTCTAAAAGCGCGATAATATTTTTGAATTTAAAAAGAACGCGCTCATGTTTTGTAGAGCCTAAACCAAGCTGACTCACTTGCTCGCATGTCAACAATAATCCTATGTGTATGTTTTGGATTTTGCTTCAGTAATTCCAAACCCGTGCTATGTTAATGATAAACGAAAGCTAATTGGGTATTTCTTTCAGTTTCTGGAGAAGCCTGTGCTTAACCATTCGTTACAGTATGCTATACACAGTCATTTTTGAAGAAATCTTAGACACAAATAGCATTTTTTATGCAAATTCCAAATATGTAACTTTTATTTTGAAATATTAATTTTTCCTCTTTTCTTTCAATTTCTTTTGTGTCCTACCTCCTTAACTCGTGAAACACACTATTAGTGTTTCTTCCATAGCTTTTTTAATTCTCAATCATTTCAAAAAAAAATTGTATGGTGCACAAGAGGACACTAACCTCCACATTCTATGAAAAACCCATTTCAAGGTTTTTGCATTAAAACCTTCAAAAGCTGCACCCACAAAAGAGGTACTATTTTCGAGGTTTGATCACTTAGACAATTATAAAAAAATTATAAAATTACTAATTTAATTTTCAAAAAATAATGGCGCACAAGTGCTATGTGTTCTCTACATGCATGCCGATTTTTGTAGCTTGATTCCATCATTTAGGCCCTCAAAGACTACACCCACAAAAACATATACCTTATCATTTGCTGAAAAATAAAAAGTGTGTGTTAGGAAAAATGAAACTTGACATAGCTATGCAAATTTTCAATACATAAAAGTTATATATTCGGAAACGTGATTCAATTTCCTACATTTCATCTTTTTTACTCAATGCAAGATATTTTGCGTAAGTATCTCAAAAAATCCAAGTAAGTTGAGGGATGCCTGATTTTTCAGTTTTCTATTGCATCTAACATGCCAAAAAGTGACCCTCATTAGCTTGCACTAACCCTTATAAGATTCATATTTGACGAGCTTTTCATTTTCTGCATACGTAATTGAATACAAAGAGATTTTCATTTTCTGCAGTCGTAATTAAAGATAATTTCTTCCAGACCAGTCTCAGCAAAGCAACCCGTATATAAAGATTGGAGCAAGGAGAGAAACCGTTTTATCGTTTTGTGTAACTGTCAACTTGTATCAAGAAAATATGGTGGTTATCAATGACTTTTATTAATACCCTCAATGCTACAAAAGTAAATAAACTAAAGGATGAGAGCAAAAACTAAAGACTAAATACAAACGTGGCTAAAACTTATAAATAAATACCTTGTTTAGTACAAATCCTTGGGATCCTAGATGCATGTACATACAACAGAACAAAATTACTGCAGAGAAAGGCGGAAATAAGAATAAATTTGTTTTTCGAACCCAAAACCCGCAATTGAAACGAAAGAATTTCTGCATGATCATCTCCAAATAGTTCAAGATTGGGAGATCTGATTCCTCTAACACGCACTCTCTATCATTCTCTGTAAGCATTCATCCTTCTCACTGTTTAATTTCTTCACCTTCATCTCGTAGCCCTGGAAATCTAGCCATCTGAGACGTAATGGAAGAGAACTATCTTGTAAATCTTCCTGCAAAACCCCAATTTTGTTTCCCTCCTTCAAAAATAAGTTTCTAGTTAAAAAAATAGCAACTAAAAAATAAAAAAATAAAAGCAATATAAATTAAAACTAATCTGTCTTAAAAAATCGTCTTAAAAATTCTAACAAATATAAAATCAATCTAAAGAAAAATTTGAAGACAAAATGGAAATTTTGTCTTTAAGAAACGTCTTAAAGATCCCCATGCTGTAGTAGTGGTAGCACCACTTTTCAACTCTAGCCTTAAAAAATGCCTCAAAATGAAAATGTGTGATACTGGTATCAACCCTTTTTGAAACGGAGGTACAAATAGCTACTAAAGTAGGAGAGAGAAAAATGAGAACTGTGTCGAGTTCTCATTTCATAGTATAAGTGGTTCCTCTAGCTGGCCCGCAACGAGTCTATCTTCAAGGACAACCAATTCTTGGCTTTTTATGTAATATCACAAGTCTTGTCCACTCACAGTTTCTTCATCGATCAAAAGATCATTAGACAACCCAGGATTATGAAAGAAATATCAGTTAGGAGGACCGCTATGGTTTTTTCGATGGAGCATGTGAGGCAGAGTAGTGTGGAATGGGAGGAATCCTGGTATCCAAATAGGTAGTAATCCAATTCAGGGCGAATGGGGGACCAGGAACAAATAATCGTGCAGAGGGACTAGCTCTGAGAACACTCTTGCAGATTGCACTTGAGGAAAAGGTTCTCAAGTTGAATATCTTAGGAGATTCGAAGCTTTGGATCAGCCATACGAGAAAATACCAAAGTATCCAAAGCCTTCCTTTACACAACCTAGCACAAAACCTGCTTCTGATTGGCTCGACTTTTCACTCAATCGACTACATCCACGTTTATAGGGAACAAAATGAGGAAGCAGATCTATTATCCAAAGAGGGGCTGCTCGCAAAGTGCGATGGCATCCAACTACAATCAAGGAAGATCCTTGACTTTTGGGTGGAAGCATAAAAAAAAAAATTTGAACTATGTTTGTTTATGATGATTTCTAAAGTATTTTTGAATCCCATATTCTCTTGTTAAAGGAAAAAGTTTCTTTTTGTAAAAGTCTAAAACTGAAAATATATACTCTTGAAAATGACAATCTACACAAGAATGTATTCTGTTTTCAATACTTTTTGAATACAAAGAATATGATTTTTTTCCATGGAAAAAAAAAATCTATGCATTTAGAATATTAATAAATATTCAAAATCCTAAAATATATTTATTTAAATCTCAAATAACAAACAACCAATAATGAGTAATGAAAACAACGTGTAAATAAGATATGATGAAAACGTAGCTAAAAGAGGTTGCTACACCGTCAAAGTAAGATCTGAAAAATTGTATGCAGATAGTTTAGTGGATTAATTAGTTAGATGAAACATATTGAAAGATGATTTAAAACACGCATTATGGATATTAAATTAATCAAATTAAAGATTTACAAGTTTGGCTCTTCTGGGTTAAATTTTATTTAATTTATGTTGTATGATTATCTAGGTTGGGATTCGCCATGCTCCAAATAATACTTCAAGTTAATTTTTTGTTTTAAAAAAAAATCTTTTAAGTAAAAAAACTATGCATAAAAATCTAAACATGTTACTCTATGATATTAACAAAGCTTAACAAAATCCTAATCGGGAAATGAAAAACAAATTGTGACAAAACTTTTGAATAAAAAATGGAAATTTATTAATTTGAGATGAATCTTTAGGTTGAGAGTCGAGACATTTTAAATAAATAAGAGATCATAAATATAAAAAAATCTCCGTGAAACCTATCTATTACATTGTAATTCCAAAAACCTGCGGGATAAACAAGACCGACCACGCAAGAGTGCCTGCAACTATCAAAATGGAGCCTACTATCCTGCTGTTCGCGTAGATGACTGGATATTCTTGGGAGATTGATGATGTAAAAACCAAAACATCTTATAAACAAGACCTTTGTATAATGTCATCAACATTGCTACCCCTACTCACAGAATCGTTCATAGCTTTTTTATATTCACTCTCTCCATCCGAAACAAATACAGATTTCAAATCAGACCAAGAAAAAGAGTTTCATGTGTAGGTTTCTGTAGGTTTGAAGGGAACGATATGATTTGATTACCTCAACAGGCGAGCAATCACGAAAGTCTGCATATGTTGCAGAATTAATTTCAAACCCAGGCATTAGAAATTTTGGTCTATCACTGACCTGCTGACATGTATTAAGAGTATTCCATATATAAGTTAAGTTATTCGTGCTCACAAATGCAATGACACATGGCGGGTATGATGTTAAAAAGAAGCAACCTGCCATGAAAATGAAATAACACTTATCCTAACAAATCCAAGACAAAATTAGCTTGCTAACCTGAAACTGTTTCGTTAGATCTAAAGCTAACCTGAATCGTCAGATGCCGCTTTGTGCCTTAATCCCGCATGAGGCTTCTTCTCCACAATAACGTTTAATTTAAATGATTACCTGCAGGAAATGATTGATCATTATACAATAAACTGTACTGAGATAGAATCTGGCCATAAAAAACCAGAAGGCACCACAAAACGCTATAGATTGGTGATCTAAGCAGAGAGGAAAACATATTTACAGTGCAAGAAGAGAAGATGAATCAAGAAATTTACCATATTTTAGTACATTTCAGTATTAGTCAATTCCCTTTTGTTTTTATTACCACTTTTGTTTTTATTACCAATGGTAATATCTCTCTGTAAAGAAATGTCCCTTATCCACAACTATCATATTCTATATATATATATATAATTGTTTATTTAGAATATTCAACAATGTCCATAAAATTAGCAACAATCACATTAATAATATTAATATGTTCCACCACATTAATATTATTAATGTCGTTGTTGCTAGTAACGCACATACACATATCTATTTCCGAAATATTAAAAAAATAATATTGTTTAATAATTTTTATGAAATGCATAATTTAATTGTTTAATTAAACAATATTATTATATTATAATATTTAATTAAACATAATAATTTAATTCATATGTCACTTAATTAATAATAATATTAGTTAATTAATGATTATTTAATTAAAATTATTAATAGATTAATGCTATTTAATGATTTTAATGAAATAAGTATTTTAATTATTTGATTGATAATATTATTTAATTAAACAATAATATAAAATATAAAATATAAAATTAGGGTTTGAAATGTCGTTCTTCTGAAGATGGACCCGCATTTAGAGCAAGCTCACTTTTTATTATATGTGTTGAAGGAAGTTATATAGTAATCAATTTGGATTTTAATTTTGACTACTTTTAATTTTTTTTAAATATTTATATAAAGTTTTCAATAGTTTTATAAAATATATAGATTAAATTTAATATTTAAACATTAAAAAATAATTTTTATAATATTAAAATAATGATTAGACTAATTTCCTCTACTTTAAAAATAGTTAACCTAACACATGGATGCTGCATTAACAGGTGAATGTTGCATTGAATAAAAATGTAAGAGATTGGGTTTCAAGCAGGTATGGGCACGCTCATAATACAAAATATTTTTCAATGTACATCTCCGGAAGATATCGAAGTTGCATGATTTTTTTATTTCATCCAAGATTGCGAGCTTCTTTTGGCATAAATGTTTCCCTGTTCGTGACTATGTACAAATTTATATAACTCATAGTTAATGTGATATAATTTGGTTTACATTAAAATGCATGTCCATTTATATAATTTATAGTTAATGTTATATGATTCGATTTAAATTAATTAAAATGTATGTATATATGGCTGTTCATAAATATGAAATAAAATGCATGCCTATAAGTTTTAGGGAATTGCACTATCTATACATAAATATGAAGATTTTTAAACTTTTGTTAGAATTTTTTTCACTTAATTGCGTAATTAAATAAATAATTGGAGCCGTTACAAAACAACAATTATAACCACCATCAGTGGCATATACCAAGCCCGTATAAAGAGTTTAAAGAAACCAAATAACATTCCAAACTTTAATTCCATACCAATTTTGGTTATGCATAATCAATGGTTACATATTTGGCTATGCATAATCAATGGTTACGTATTCCTTTTAAGGTTCCCCACTCCTTCGTAACATAATTTAGGGTTATGCATGCATTCATTTAAGTAATAAATGTTTTGAATAGAATTTTTTATATCTTTTAATAAAATATTTCAATTCTTTGTACTTGTAAAATATTGTACAACTATATACAATTATTAATTAAATTACTTATAAACTATTTTTAAATGGCAGATATAAGCAACTTTGCTGCTATTTTCACTTGTTATGAAATCAACTCATTGAAATCATTATGTATTATTAAATAATTGAAATAACTCACTCTTTTAACTTTAACTATTAAAAAAGAAGCTCAGCCTTAGTTTAAACTCACTCTTTAATTTATTTTTATTTTATAATGGTTTATTTTTAAAGAAAATCAATCTACATTCTACATTTGTCTTATGCTCCTTCAGGAAAATTTAGAAAAAGCCCAGATGCATCCCAAATTCTAAGATACATACACCTATATATATATATATTTCAATCAGATTGCTGAATAATTTTGCAACTTCTTTGTTCCTTTCACTGGCAGGGAAGTATTTGCAGCATATAGATCCCAGCCAAACCATTGTTGCAGGGAAGTATTTGCAGCATATAGATCCCAGCCAAACCATTGTTGCTTGTAGATCAGATATTACCAACAATATCAATACTTGTACAAAAATAGTTCCATTGCTATGGCTTTTCGTACAAATATGACGGCATAGTCCTTAGCCAAAAAGAAAACTGCGTGCTACTCTGCAACAACAGCCTCAGGAAACATCTTGGGCTCTGATCATATGCCAAAGCATACTAGGTCGGGGCTCGAAAGACGTTCTCCTTCACATTCGATGGCTGGATGGGCGTATGACGGCTCTTCTCACCCATTCTCCTTCCACACCGCCGATCCTTACCAGCGAATTCGTCATGGCAGATCTTCTCGTATTCAGCTGAGAATGCGTGGCAGAAGAAGGGAAGTTATTAGTATTTCTATGAACGCTGCAACGGAACGAACCTGGATGATTCGTCGGTGAACACATGCATGTTTTCTTAGGCGGGGCATAGGGAATGGACTTCGTATCAGCACCTGCTTTCGGGGGACGAAGTGGGGATCGAACCTGCGACGCGGATTTTTCCACGGAGAAATTAATAGAAGACGAAGCGGCGCCAGAAATAGAAGAATAAGAAGAGGCGCGGGTAGCACGAGTGGGCGAGAGTGTGCTCTGAACAGCAAAGATAAAAGTGGAGGAAGATGAAGGCAAGTTGAAATGGCGTGTGGCATAGTGGGTTCTCTTCAGCGTAAAGGTATGGGGCAACACAGGGGCGCTGCTGGATCTACTTCTTGCCTCCATTTTTCTCAGAGGAAGGGTTTGCTAGAGAGCTGTGCAATTCGAGTAGACCTAAAGCCCTTGATTTATACAACACAGTTATACCCGAATTCAATTGGCTTTATCAATCCACAGAATCTTTAACCGAACTTCATTCCTCCGGCCCCCGGGAAGCCGTTGGTTTTATCAATCCACAGAATCTTTGGCTGTGGAAATAATAGGGCAGCGAGATGACAGTGACCTCGACTTGTTACGAAAAACCGCCCATAGTTTCTGTGCGTCAATTCCATGTAATAATTGACTGTGAAAGAAGAGATGGGAAAGGATGGTAGTTCCAGCAATACCAATTATAATACATATGACGTCTCATGCACACTCCTTGACATTAACGACAAGTACAACAATCGATCGACAGGCTGTTTCCTATGCCTTTCCTTTTATTTTCTTTCAATAATGAAAGAAAAAACAAAACAAAACGACACAGTTCTCCATTCCTTCACAACACACCTTCCAACGATATACCACGTGGTTGCAATTTGAATATTGCGGAGGAGTGACTGGCTTCCCATCAACTTTTCCAAGAATAAACTTTGAATATACTCCATTTTTTATGAGGCTTGGTTTTGCAATATTTTGGTTTGTTTATTGCTGTGAGTCAAGCCTCATAAGATAATATATGACAATGCTATATACATTAATAGCATACGTTCACGCGAGAGTTACTCTCGATCACTACATATCATCTCGTCGGGCAGTTTCTCGCGGCGTATTGAATCATGGCGAGACCAATATATCGATTTTGAATATCGTCATATAGCAGGAATATCGTCATAGCAAAGCAAACTATAGGGCAATTTTATACCAAGTCTCAACCGACCCCAAATTCCAACATGAGACCTTAATCGTTCTATGTTTTGGATTTTTGGGTCACATTTGCTGGAATCGGGCTATAAAATCTTCAGTAAACTGAATTATATTATTTATATTATACAATGTTATTATAAAATGAATGAATCTAGTTTTAATACAATTATAAAATGAATAAATCCAGTTATAATACAATTATAAAATGAATTATATTATTCATATTATACAATATAATTATAAAATAAATGTAGTTCTAATACAACAAAATGAATTATATTATTTATAGAATAATTTATTTAAATAAATAAATATTATTAAAATTCTCTCATAATTTGTTTTTCTAGATTTTCATTATTCACATTATATATTTCATATATATAATAATTGAAATAGTTATGGTAATACAAATATTGTGCTGATTATAATTTTTATATAGTTATTTGTGAATTTTAAACCAATATAATATAGTATTATAATTTTAAAATTATGTCATAAATTTTTTATTAAACTTTATATTCTTATTTATGAATTTTAAACAAATATAATATAATATTTAAATTTGAAAATTATGCCATAAAATGTTTACTAAAATCTAAATTTTCATTATTTAAATTATATTTTTAATAGACATGATAAACATAAATAGTAACAATAGAAATATTGTCGTGATTGTAATTTTTATATTGTTATTTCTATACTTTAAACAAATAATATAATACTAGAATTTGACAATTATAATATATATTATATATATAATATAGTATTAGAGTTTGATGGGCAATAGAATATAGAATAATATTTATAAGAACCTATCCAAAAATATGATTATAATGTGAATTTTTACATGGTTAATATTGTCTATTTTAATTATTTTAGTAATTTTAAAAGGGAAAATGGTTTTAAAATTTTAATAATAAAAATATTTTAAAAAAATAATAATAATATATTATATTAATATAAATATATTAAATATAAACTCTATAGAAAAATTTATCATTAGAAAATTTATTACTTTAAAAGAATTAAGGTAAAATTAACGTAAGAAATTGGGTCTAATCTGAGTTAGAAAGTGAGGAAATGGATCGATGGTGTAGTTCAAATCAAAATAACAATGATAGAGTAGAATTGTTGAATAAAAAGAGACAAGAGCAGAATGAAAATAATCACTAAATTGTTTCATGTTTTGGTAACAAATTCGAAGACTCAATGGTCTACCAACAGCCTCTGAGTAATAAGAACATGACTGGATTGATGGTTGGATATGGAAATTGTTCAACCCTAAGTAGTGACCTGTAAGGAAAGGGGGTCATGATCCCATGTTTACAGCTTTATAGCAGCCATGAATAAGGGGTAGTACAGGACAGTTGGGGATTTTACATGTTAAAAATATATATGTCTTTGTAGATTATGTAATGTAATTTTCACTTTAATGTTGGTTAGATAGCGACGTGTACGGAAAGGGGTCATTGTGCCATGTTTACAGCTTTATATCAATCATGAATAAGGTGTAGTACACGACAGTTGGGGATTTTACATGTTAAAAATATATGTCTTTGTAAATTATGTAATGTAATTTTCACTTTAATGTTGGTTGGATAGTTGGCAATAAGTAGATTACATTAAAGTTTTAGCCTTTCTCTAATAGTTGTCAACAGCTATAAGTCGATTTACATCATTATTATACGTTATAGCATGTTTCTTTGTTAATTTCTGAAATAAAATCAATTCCATCATTTCTTGCAGGGAAAGTGCAGACAATGAGTTCTTTGATGGGTTGTTTAATGTGTGAATAAAAAGTGGGATACCCCACATTGGAGTTGTTTTACTATTATGGAAGGTTTTATTTTTAAAACCATTATAAAAGTTATATGAAAATGATTCGTGGAAAAAGGCTTTGCTTTATATTTGTGTTATATTTTTCTATTTGTTAATATTTTAATGGATTTTGCAATTATAAAATATAAAATTACTAAATTAAATAATCTTTGGTGCATTTTTTTTTGTTATCAAAGAACTTCTAATTTTAAATTTATAAAATATTTAATATTTTATTATGAAATTTTTTTTATATTTAAGTTTGAGATAAAGTTTTTTTTTTTATTTGTTTTAGTGAAAAAGTTATAAATTTTAAATTTATATAGTATTTTATTTTATTTATTATGAAAAAGGTTTGATTTTTTTATTTGATCTTTAGATAAAGTTATGGTTTATTAATTGTTTTGAAAAATACTTAGATATTCTAGATTGCTTACTAGTATCTTTTTATATTATTTTAAGACAAAACCTCATGTTTATGGATTGCTTACTATTATTAGTCCCTGCCTTAGGAGAGACTATATGTTCTATGTTTGTGTATTAGTTAAAGTGGATTTTTTTTTTCTAAAGTTAGATTAAAGTTAAATTTAAATTTGTATTTATAATTTATTTTTTGAAAATTTTGTTCAGTGTTCATTGGATTGGATTAGAGGTCTTGAAGTGACAATTTTTATCATTGTTGAGTATTAAAATAATTAAGAAAAAATAAAAAATACTTATCTTTAAACTTAACTTTAACCTTATATGTGGACATTGTTGTCAAATGATGTGCAGTTATTACTCAACTCAAGTAAGTTGTCAAAAGATTATTTGGAGTATTGTGTACATTGGAGTACTAGGTACATGACACCAAGAAAGGGTAGGCATTAATACTAGGTAACACTTGTTCATTCTTTAATGAGGTATAGTCAGAGCTTAGCCAACTAAGGTTTTGGTTTCAAGATAGGTAACTCTCCATGATTGTTTGTTTACTTTATTTATTTTATACAGTACCAGGGGCTTATAGATCCAGGACAAGAGTTATCTGGTGTTTCCATGTAGATTATACTTTCTGCTACTTAATCTTATTTACATCCCGTGCTTCATATCATGCAAGGTAAATTCTGCATTTTGATCTTATTTACATCCCGTGCTTCATATCATGCAAGGTGAATTCTGTATTTTAAGATGTATTTAAAATAGCATTCTCTTCTCATATAGCCAAGGAATTGCACTAGTTTTGAATGTTTAGAATGTCTCGGACCTCTCGATGCATTCAAGTTTCTTCCATTTCTAAAAGGCACAATTAACTATAAGCTCAAAATTTGAGATTAAGGCCAATCTCACTAACGCTGGGAAGGAGCATGACAATATCAATCCTTTGCTTACTCAACCGACTTAACTCTGAGATCTTTTCTGATTTGGGTTCGCAAAATTTTGTATCTCGGTCCTCTTTTCAGATTTGGGTCTGCAGTTTTTTGTATCTCCATCTGCTGTTTTGATTGGGTTCTCAGATCCCCCTCTCCGTGGATATTGGTTTTGGTGTTTTTTAAGCCACAGAACCCAAAAAGGTCAAGGATGGAGCTGATATTGCATCCATGGAGTCCAGCAAGCAAAACCCAGCAGCAGTATCAATCAGAACAGGTCAAACACTCCCAGATTTTCTTCAACCTGTGAAACTCAAGTATGTGAAATTGGGTTATCACTATATGATCAGCCATGTAATGTATCTGTTTTTATCTCCCAATATAGTCCTTGACGTAGCAGAACTGGGCACCTTTGAGTCCCAATATCTGTTTTATTTATGACACCATCTTCGTTATAATCAAATCAAGGAATGCTCAAGCCGAGCGTTAGCCTCCCCATTATTTAAACAGTTCGCGTGAATTCTCAATTTTCAATTTCACACTCTGCTCTCGTTTCCTCTCCAATGGAGTTTTGTAGTTTGTATTTTAGGCGGGATATGCTTAATTTGTATTTTATCAATAGTTAATTATTTGTCTTGTAGTTTTATTTTAGAAGCATAAATCTTAAGAAACGGTTTTAAAGCCGATGTTGTTAAAAGATCTGGACGTCAACATGAAAACTAGGTCAAAAAATAGAATATAAATGCATTACAATATATTAATTTTTTTTTTATGGTTACTACATAATTTTAATTTACTATGAAACACTGATAACGTTGCTAAAAGAATGTATGTATGAAAAATAAACACTGCTGAAAGAATATATGTATGAAAAATATTTTATTTATAATTTATAATGATTAATTCATTTTAGGATTTGATTTTGATTACTGAAGTTTGTTTCTTTACAAAGTTTAAGGTTTATAAATGATATCATTATCTTTTATTTGGATATGGATCAATGAAGATAAGTATATGAAGATAGGTATAGGAGACACTATTAGTGCTGAAAGAATACATGTCTGAGGAATATATCATTTATCAGTCAACATCTTAAAGAGGAAACGGGAAGGAACTTGGTTGGTAATCACATTTATATTCCATAAATTTATATATTTTTCTTTTTTTGTAATGTATATTATTAAGAAAGGTTGGGTAGCTACAGTTGGACATGTACTACACATTAAATATAACGTTGGATATAATAATGCAAATTTGCAATCCTGCAATCTTAAAGCTAGTTAGATGGAAAAATGTATTCCATGTTAAATGCATATATCATTGATGATGGTGGTAGGTGGTATAAAAGTAAATTATAAGTAATTTTTTTGTCTAGTTATAGTGATTACAATGAAAATTGTCATCTTATGAATCCTCACTCAGGTTTAATTAAATCATGTGACGCCATACTCTTTTGCAAAATCAAGTTTACTCTAAAATTACCATTCTCAGAATCAGAATCAGAGAAAATATCCCAAAAATTAACATAAATTTGCTTATAAATTTGTTTTGGACATAGATTATCCATTGGTAGGTGATGGTAAATCATAATTAATTATAAAGAATTTGAAAAGAAAATTAAATATTTATGATTTGCATTTTACAAGTGGATTATTGGATGTCACATTATTGAGAGTGGGTTTGATGATGGTATTGTATTTTGGTTTCTGTGTGAATTATTAAGTACTTTCCATGTTTTGGCGAATTATCCATATTCTTGGCAACCATTGCATGGAGTTTACTATTCATCAGTCTATTTTTTAAAGGTTGATGACATTGAAATGTTGCTGGTCCTTGACATTTTAACTATTTTAGTTTGTAGATTAGCTTGGGATGAAGTGTTTGCATTGTACAATATTTCGTATTTTTTTTCTTAAATTTTAGTACTTTTAAAATTAAAAATAAAAATAATAATTAATAATTTATTATTGACATTTTAACGGTTTTAGTTTGTAGATTAGCTTGGGATGAAGTATTTGCATCGTACAATTTTTAGTATTTTCTTTTCTTAAATTTTAGTACTTTTAAAATATATTTAAAAATAAAATTAATAATTAATAATTTATTACTAAACATGCTAGATTAACTTTTTGGGGGGGCATGTTGTTAAAATGAAATCTACAATTGTTCTGAACAGGAGATGATTTTTTTTATAACATGACATGTTTGGAAGGGCTACATTGCAAATATCAGACTACCTTTAAATATTCATAGTCTGTGTAGCTATTCTGAGAATGGAACTTTCGTGGACAGCTTAACACTTTAGTCAAACTCACTTGTAAACAATACCAACAAAATATTATTTTAGTCTTTTTTACCATATTGTTGTAGCACTGTTTGGGAGGTGAATTTCAATTTTAAAAAAACAGAGCATCTCTGCAAATCCATAGGAAATTTTTCATATACCACAAGTATGGTGGAATAGTTTGCAAGAAAGTTGGAATTCCCCAAACATTCTCAGGTTGTGGTGAAGTTTTCTGGATAAGTGATTTTGTGTTTTTTAAGGGCTTTCTCTTGCGGCTAAAAATGAAGACATATACAAATAGTGGAATGCCTATAAAACTCAGGGATCCCACTCAAACAAATGGCACGGTGTGAATATATGTTACCTAGGTTCTTTCTGTTATTCCTAATTCCAATGTATTTAGACATAATATGAATGTCTTTGCTATTAGTAGTTCCAGCAATACCAATTTTAATATATATGACGTCTCATCCACTTTCCTTAACATTAACGACAAGTACAGCAATCGATCGACAAGCTGTTTCCTATGCCTTCCTTTTATTTTCTTTCAATAATGAAAGAGAAAACAAGACAAAACGACACCGTTCTCCATTCCTTCACAACACACCTTCCAACGATAGGCCACGTGGTTGCAATTTGAATATTGCGGAGGATTAAGTGAGTGGCTTGCCATCGACTTTTCCAAGAATAAACTTTGAATACATTCCATTTTTTATGAGGCTTGGTTTTGCATTATTTTGGTTTGTTTATTGGTGAGAGTCAAACCTCATAAGATAATATATGGCAATGCTATATACATTAATAGCATACGTTCACGCGAGAGTTACTCTCTATCACTACATATCATCTCGTCGGGCAGTTTCTGGCGGACTATTGAATCACAGCGAGACCAATATATCGATTTTGAATTTCGTCATATAGCAGGAATATCGTCTTAGCAAACCAAAATATAGGGCAATTTTATACCAAGTCTCAACCGACTCCAAATTCAAACATGAGACCTTAATCGTTCTATGTTTTGGATTTTTTAGTCACATTGGCTGGAATCGGGCTATAAAATCTTCACTAAACTGAATTATATTATTTATATTATACAATACTATTATAAAATGAATGAATCTAGTTATAATACAATTACAAAATGAATTATATTATTCATATTATACAATACAATTATAAAATGAATAAATCTACTTATAATACAATTATAAAATGAATTATATTATTCATATTATACATTATAAAATGAATTAAATGAATTATATTATTCATATTATACAATACTAATATAAAATGAATGTAGTTATAATATAACAAAATGAATTATATTATTTATAGAATAATTTATTTAAATAAATAAATATTATTAAAATTCGGCCATAATTTTTCTTTTTAAACTTTTATTATTAAAATTATATATTTGATATATATAATAATCGAAATAGTAATGGAAATACAAATATTGTCATGATTATAATTTTTATATTGTTATTTGTGAATTTTAAACAAATATAATATAGTATTATAAATTGACAATTATGTGATAAAATCTTTACTAAAATTTATATTGTTATTTGTGAATTTTAAATAAATATAATATAATATTTGAATTTAAAAATTATACTATAAAATGTTTACTAAAATCTAAATTTTCATTATTCAAATTATATTTTTGATAGACATGATAAATATAAGTAATAACAATAAAAACATTGTCGTGATTGTAATTTTTATATTATTATTTCTATACTTTAAACAAATGTAATATAGTATTGGAATTGTATATTATATATATAATATAGTATTAGAGTTTGATGGGCACTATAATATTCAATAATATTTACAAGAACATATCAAAAAATATAGTGATATTTGAACTTTTACATTGTTAATATTGTCCATTTTAATTATTTTAGTAATTTTAAGATAGAAAATGGTTTTAAAATTTTAATAATAAAAATATTTAAAATAATAATAATAATATATTATATTAATATAAATATATTAAATAGAAACACTTGAGAAAAAATTATCTAGATAAAATTTATTACCTTAAAAGAATTAAGAATTAAGGTAACACTAACATAAGAAATTGGGTCTAATCTAGTGAGTAAATGGATCGGTGGTGTAGTTCAAATCAAAATAACAATGATATTGTAGAATTGATGAATAAAAAGGGACAAGAGCAGAATGAAAATAATCACTGAATTGTTTTCACGTCTTGGTAACCGATTTGAAGACTCAATGGTCTACCGACAGCGTCTGAGTAATAAGAAGCCGATTGGATTGATGGTTGAATATGGAAATTGTGCAACCCGAGCTGTAAGGAAAAGGGGTCTTTGTCCCATCTTTATAGTTTTATAGTAGCCATGAATAAGGGGTAGTACAGGACAATTGGGGGATTTTACATGTTAAAAATATATATGTCTTTGTAAATTATGTAATGTAACTTTCACTTTATTGTTGGTTGGATAGTTGGCAATAAGTCGATCGCATTAAAGTTTTAGCTTTCCTCTAATAGATGTCAACAGCTATAAGTCGATTTCCATGAGGATCATTATTATAAGTTATAGCATGTTTCTTTGTTAATTTCGGAAATAAAATCAATTCCATCATCATTTCTTGCAGGGAAAGTGCAAGCAATGCGTTCTTTGATGGGTTTGTTTAGTGTGAGAATAAAAAGTGGGATACCTCACATTATGAAAGGTTTTATTTTAAAACCATTATAAAATTTAGATGAAAATGCTTCGTGGAAAAGGGATTTGTTTTATATTTGTTTTATTTTTTTCTATTTGTTGATATTTTAATGGATTTTGTAATTATAAAATACAAAACTATTAAATTAAATAATATTTGGTGCGTTTAGAACTTGTAATTTTAGATTTATAATTTTTTTTTTATTATGAAAGGTCTTTTTAGTTATTTAAGTTTTAGATAAAATTCTAATATAGATAATATAAATATAAGTATAAATATACATACTATAAATCTTTTTAGATATCCAATTTACATACAAATAAAAATATTATAAATACAAAATTTATTATATTAATAATAAATAGATATAAAATTTTGATAACAGTCCCATAGGAAATTGGGGGTTATCTGGTACATTTCATTCTTGTCCGAAATAGATATAGACAATGACAATGAGAAAGTAGTGTAACCCAAAATCTCTTGTAAAATATGCTGTAAATACAAAACCAAATCTTCTAGTTAAATTAATAAGGGAAAGCTGCTTTGCAGCATATTCCCTACCAAAAAATGTGAATCAAAATAGAAACAACAAAGCTAATAAAAATCCAATAGAAGTTCCAATTATAAATGTTAAGCTTCCGAAATAGTATAAGCTACTTAAATATTAAACCTTTGAAATGAGATTGTTCACATAAATTTTAGCCTCCATCGGAATCAACACTTATTCCTTAACCTCGGAAAATTGCAAGTAAGAGTGATTGCACTCTTAATTTATAAACCTCAGAAGCGTCGGGCCTTAAATCGTTAACCCTGTCTTGGTGCCATAGTTTTTAACGCGTGGATATCTGTTGAGACTTGCTAATTTTGTTGTTACCTCTTTGTTTTCCCTGTTTTGTCAGTGGATACATGTGCAGTGCATAGATATAACAAAAGAAACCAAACAAATATATCGAAATGCATAGAAACCATGAAAATTATTTGTTAAAGATGTATGAAAATAGTGAAAACAAACCCAAAATGCAGTGTTTAAAAGAGAAAAATGAAATGGTGAGAGCCAGATCCTCTGCATTTAACAAATCCTCTGAATGAAATTGTGCTTTAAGCTGATTGTTATCATGAGACTACCAACTATGGCAGTAGTGGTAGCGAGCACGATCCTGATTCTGTTTGCCTTCTCATATGATCTTGATTTTGTTTGCCTTGTTGATATGGTCTATGGTTGCATGGGAGAAGAAGACCTTAACATAGCTTGATAGTTAAGGCAAGAGATCAACCAACTAGTTTATTGTAATGGTTGCGGCCTTGAGCATTGAATTTAAATTTGATGCCATTATTTTCATAGGAAATCAATCATAGATTTTACAAAGAATAATACGAGGTGACTTGGGATTTTGTATGTTTCCAGTGAATGCAAAACAGAGTGTCCATGTTATCCATCAAAATATTCCAGGCCGACGATGGAGAGGGTTTAAAGAAAGTAGATCACAAAGATCATAATATCGTAAGAGAAAAGGAGATATTCTAGCTTGTTAAAGAAGGAACATTTATATAAAGTCAAATCATATTTTGATACAAGACTACCACGTTGTTGAGGTTCGATAGTTAGAAAATGAAGATACATCTACATAAGATTACATTGGTCTTCCAAATCAACACTGTGTCTCCAGATCGATAAAGAAGTAGTGCTTGCCTTAAAATCGACTATGTATTGTCAAAGATGTCACAAAAACTACTGCAGATAAAGTGCCATGAAGTATATGTTGATCGTTTCACCAAATAGCTGGAGAAGATCATTAAAAATTGCAGTAAAGACAAGGATTTGTAGGCAACTGGCGATCTACCAATGACAAGCATGCCAAATATTTGGCCGTCTTCTCAACCTCCGCGTCTCCTCCTATAGCCTTCAAGTAATGCCTGGAAATAGAACATTGTGTGAACTGTTAAAACTAATGTTTGGTTTAAAATTTTTGAGATGTTAATATACTATGCAAGAATTACTAGAGAAAGGTAGTGGTAGTAGGTGAGGAGCATCAGTAATCCAAAACTTTAAGGACAATCCATTCGATTGCAACAACTTCTTGTCGCTTAAATATGTTATTTGTGACTGTAAATGTTTCCTGCCTGATAGTGGAAACGAAATGCTCGAATTAATATATGTTTCATTTTCTAAGAAGTTTGGCGCGATTACAAATTTAAAAAGCATTTTAATACTATAATGATCTAAATGCATTTTAATACCGCAAATAGAACTTGAAAGAAATAATATTTTGAAATTTATACCAATTCGTAGGTTGATTCTCTTCAATTTTGATTGTAAGTGTCATGCAGGGGATACCCAAGACCTGTATATGAGTATCGTTTGTAAATGTCCCTTTAGACAAGAATCTATCCAGTAAATTCATGCTTAATAAGTGTTTACCAATGAAGATGATACAAGGTTGTGTACTGCGCCACAGCAGAAGTTACGAATTAATTATTGAAACATCCAAGGACTTTTTCAAAATTCCAATTCAATTTAAATTGTGCAAAATTCTTGCCTCCATCATCCAGTTAAACATAAGAAGACGTTGTTTTCCTATGGCGTCGGTCAACTAAGTATCAATACAGTCCAACAGATGACTTTGTAACGAAGGTTTCTTATGTTGTCTTGCTTAAAATTTATGAAATGTATCCTCGTCTTCATCCTCAGTGCACGTATAGTCCTACAAATCAGTAGAAGAAACAAATCTGCAGAAGAAACAAAATCATTATGAATTGAAATTTCAAGAGTCTTGGCTTTTCACATCTTGTTTCATGCAAACTCATTACAAATCTCCTTTAAATAATATTAATTTAATCCTTATCCCTTTTCCCATGAATAAAAAATGTTTGAACAAAATTTTATTTCAGAAGTTGGTGATGAATTCAGTATTTTAAATGATGTGGGTAATTGGAAACTAGTACAATGATATTGATTACAATGGTTGTTTGGTCTCTCTCCTATGCATATGCATGGTTAACATGGTCATCCAACCCAAAATGAGTTCATAGTTATGTATTTGATTATACAATGATTCTCATCCTCCTTCCCATGCACTGTTATTTTGAAAATCTAAATTTGAAGGTCAAAGTTTGAAAAGACTTAGAGTTTGCAAACTGTTTTTGGATCTCAATAAGCAAATTGATCTTATTATTTTGGTTCGAGTTGGAAATACCGATCTCAAAAAGTCTTTTAGTTCTTGACCACCATCTCCCACTCATAATCAAGCGAGCTCGTTGTTTTCTGTATAGTCAAGACTCAAACACATAACCATGCATTGGAAATGTTTTTACATTTGTTAGCATTTTTTTCTCGCATACACAAGTTGGTTCTCAACTGGTCATCAATGACATTTGAAAACCCTAATGGTGTAACCATTACTCATAGTGATGTCCATGACCAGTTCTAGCAAACTCATGGTGGAAGAAGGAAATGTTTGGAATCGAATTGTCTTGATAGCCGCAAGTACTGTATGCCCTAACCAAGACCTGTAACTTTCACCAAAAAATTGAGTACAATCTTGTGGATCTCATGGTCAACGATTTAAGCTTTACGAGTTCCTGATTCTCATTTTTTAGTGTCGACAAGAGAATTTATTAACGTACACATAAATTTCCTTAACTAACGTTACCTGCAAATAGTCCGAAAATGCTTCATTACCACGACGAGATTTTGTAACTTCTCGTCATGCCAGATTAGTTATACTAAACGGAAGCTCCGACATGCCATTGGAACCATTGGCAGAAGCATAACAGGAACTAGCACAGTGGCAAGGACTAAGGGCCGCATAGCGCCAGAATCAGAAACTTTGTCCAGAGTCCAGCTTCCAGGTTTTATGTTGCTTTGGAGACTGGAAAGAGAAATTTGTTGTTTTGAATAGACCAGTAAGGAATATGTTTTCCACCTTCACGTCGGGCGGTACTGTTCCTGCACGAACACTATATGTTTCCTGGTGACAGTATGCATTCAAGACATAGTGGCAGTATGTGCTCTCCAATGGCTGGCTGATCACCTCAATTGAGACACTTGAGAAAATCAATGATCTCATATCTACGATTGGAGTAATGTCTTCTTATTTTCTGGCAATGCATGGCGATCAAAATGGTGATCAGTGTTACTATTTCGTCATTTTCAAATGTGTTCTCAGTGATTTCCTTTCCCAGTGCTCTAATATCTTTTTCCATGTAGAAACATTATCTCCACTGGATTCAACCTTCTTCGAATCTCCTTTGATATTTATGCAAACATGGTGATGGAGTGGCCAAATAAAAAAATTTCCATTATCCTCCTTTTGTATAGGCTACGAATTGGTATTTTATTTTCTCGCTTGCAATGTTTGAATTATCAATCTATCATTGATCTCGGGAGAAGCAACAGTAATTCTATGATGCTAAGCCCTTGAATTCCATGGCAAAATATGCACCATGTTGGGAACCTATGGCCTCTCGTTTTGATTGTGAATCTTTGATTGGTGATTCGGTGATGTGAATGGTCTTTGTGATTCCTTTGAGCTTGTTTCCATTTACAGTCACCTAGATAGGGGCTTGACTATTGGTACTATAGATCATGATCATCCGTCAGGTTCTGCCTGTGATGTTATCACATTTCATTGATGATAACAACACAAGATAAAGAGAAGAGATTGGTCATTGGCTCTTCAAGTGGCTTCTTCCACCAATTCCTCTCATGGATCAAGTATCTACATGTCAAAGAAAGGAGGTTCTGACCCTTCTTCAGTCCCAACTGAAAATAAATTTTTGTATGCAGAAGCATCGTGCAGTTTTTTGTATTGATCTAAACTAACACTCACGTCGAGATTTATCTGATTTCCGGATTGACTAAGCCTATGAGTGTACACACCAATATTTTTTCCTTTGGAACTCAAGAATTTCGTTGATAGATCTACTTCTCCATCATATGCATATTTTTTTTTAGCTTCAAAGTTGGCTGAAGCAAATTTTGGATGGCCATTCATTCATAACTTCAAGAGCAAAGAATGTTTGATCAACTAGGTGCATTCCCTGACTGAGCCTTTTCAGGTCTCTGTAATCAAGATTAGCACTCCAAAAGAAGCAGATACACTGGAAGGATTCTATTTCTCATGGCAACACGAGTGAGTGCAATAGCCTCCAGTCATTGGTATATAGTGGTTTTAGCCAAGCCTGATCATGATGATCATCGGATTTGAAAATATGTCCATAAAGTGCCTCTTCAAGTAAATTCACCAAGGCCTCCATACGAAGCAACCGGGTCACTCTCTAAATTCTTTCTGCGTTTTTGTCACAACAAATATAGTACCAGTTGGAAATCAAGAGACATGAAAGGATTTCATGCGCAATAGAGTTGTGCCATTTGAACTCACCTCCACGATATTCGTCATCAAGGAACACCATGAATGAGGTGGTGTCACAGTGTGAGCTGCCACCTCAATTTCCACCCACCACTCATTCCGACAAATATGGCAAACAATGAAGCATCCTATGTGGGTTCAAAACTATTCAACGCCACAGTGCACACTCTGAGAAAGCTCCTGGGAAGTCTATGGTGTCTGTACAGATAGACAGAGCCCACCGCTAGCTTCATCTTCTCACAAACAGACATAGCCGCTAGACACAACCGGATCGCAGGGACCGGACAGGACAGATGTAATTTTCTTAGTTTTTTGTTTTACAAATTAATTATATTTAATTTTAAATTATGAAAATAAAAATGTCTCATGGAGGGATTTATGTCCCATCGGATTTGTACTTATCCAATCAAAAAATCAAAATTTCATATTTTAAAAATTATTAAAATTATTTTATTTTTCACAATATTATGTTTAATATTAAAATTATTCTAAACATTACAAAACTATTAACAAATTTTGTTTCAAATTAAAAACTAATACAAATCAAAGTATTTTGACTTCCCAATGGAAAGTATATCCCTGCCATGCCTTGACAAGGAATAATAATAAAGTTTACATGTTAAACGTAAAAAGTGAAAACTTAAAAATAAATTAAGAAGTTAATAAATACATAAATTTAGTTTAATTGAATTAAATTTTAAATAATGATTATGATGATGATGGTATTTACGCACAAAGTTGAATTTACTTTTAAAAGATGACCTCATAAAATAAGAATAAAAAATATTGACTTTACATAAAACATGGACTAGTGACAAAAATTGAATTTATTTTAAATAACAAAAAATACTGGCAACACTAAAATACGTCCAATGCTAAAATCACGTCAATATGGTATGCCGGAAAACCATCCGGCGACTTCCAACTTCACCTTGGACAATGGCACATATTTGTTAATTTTCCTAAAATTTTGTGTCAAAGTTACATGCATATGATATTTGTGATTACAGTTTTTCCCCACTTATCTTCCCGGAACGGCTACTGTGTTGTTTTTATACAAAAGAGATAGATGAATGTGTTTAGCCTAAAACTGCTCCAATCGATGTTCCCAATCCATGGACAAAATAACATTGCCGGCCATCGAAGGTTAAAAGTGAACATGGAATTCAATCTATATATATTTCTGAGGCAGGTTGCTGAATAATTTTGCAACTTTTTTGTTCCCTTTCGATGGCAGGTAAGTATTTGTAGCATATAGATCTCAACCAAACCATTGTTGCTTCTAGATCAAGATATTATCAACAATATCAATACTTGTAGAAAAAAAGGTTCCATTGCTATGGCTTTTAGTACAAATATGACGACATAGTCCTTTGCCGAAAAAAAAACTTTGTGCTACCCTGCAACAAACATTTACCAATCTTTAATGATCTGAATCTAAAAACGGTGACGATCCAGAGCCTCGGGAAACATCTTGGGCTCTGCTCATATACCGAAGCCTACTAGGTCGGGGCTCGAAAGACGTTCTCCTTCGCATTCGATGGCTGGATGGGCGTATGACGGCTCTTCTCACCCATTCTCCTTCCACACCACCGATCCTTACCAGCGAATTCGGCATGGCAGATCTTCTTGTATTCAAGTGAGAATGTGTGGTAGAAGAAGGGGAGTTATTACTATTTCTATGAACGCTGCAACGGAACGAACCTGGATGACTCGTCGGTGAACACAAGCATTTTTTTCTTAGGCGGGACACAGGGAATGGACTTCATAGCAGCACCGCCTTTCGGGGGACGACGTGGGGATTGAACCTGCGACGCGGATGTTTCCACGGAGAAATTAATAGAAGACGAAGTGGTGGCAGAAGTAGAGGAATAAGAAGAGGTGCGGGTAGCACGAGTGGGCGAGAGTGTGCTGTGAACAGCAATGTTAAAATCGGAGGAAGATGAAGGTGAGTTGAAATGGCGTGTGGCAGAGTGGATTCTCTTCAGGGTAAAGGTATGGGGCAGCACCGGGGCGCTGCTGGGTCTACTTCTTGCCTCCATTTTTCTCAGAGGAAGGGTTTTGCTAGAGAGCAGTGCAATCCAAGTAGACCTGGAGCCCTCGATTTATACAATACAGTTTATCATGTTTTAGGTCAACAGGTTATACCCGAATTCCAGGGAACCCATTCGTTTTATCAATCCACAAAATCACTACCCGACATAACTCCGCCCCCCGGGAACCCGTTGGTTTTATCAATCCACAGAATCTTTGGCTGTGGAAATAATGGGGCAGGGAGATGACGTTGAAAGAGGGACAGTGACCTCGACTTGTTCCGTAAAACCGCCCATAGTTTCTGCGCCTCAATTCCATATCACAATTGACTGCGAAAGAAGATATGGGAAAGGATGGTGGTTATAATACTACCAATTTTAATGAATGACGTCTCGTTTGATATGCCTTTCCTTTTCTTTTCTCTCAGAAAATGACGAAAATATAAAACAAAAGGATACCGTTCGCCCTCCCTTCACTGCACAACTTCCAAACAGTGTTGGAATTTGGTTTTCATTCCACCCGTCAAATTTTTTTTTTGACGTTTTGGGTTTTTATATTACCCGTCGTGAAACGTTTTGTTTAAGATTTTACCTTCAACAATGAAGTTTTCTAAAAAATATTATCCTTCAATAATTTAATTTTGTTGACTTTTTTAAAAATAATATTTATTTTCTTGACTTTTTAAAAAATAATATTTATTTTCTTGACTTTTTTTCAAAATAATATTTATTTTCTTGACTTTTTATAATAAATTTTGTTGACTATTTTCAAAATAATATTTATTTTATTGACTTTTTTATTATTAAAATAAAATAATTGTTGTTAATATCTATCATGATCCATTAACTTGATTCATATTCATTTTATTTACCATTTTGTACTAAATTAATATTATATAAAAAGATAACTTAAAAGAATAAATATGAAGACAGATCATAATATGGAAATTTAAATAAACAATGAAGCATAAATAAACAAAAAAAATGGTTTTTTAATTTCACACAATTATGCATATAAAAAGAAAATAAATATCACATAATTATTTTTGTTTGTAAAATTGATATGGTAAAATGGAGGTAAGAGTTACAATATACTTGAAGTGAATATTCCCACTAAAAGGCTATATATTTATAAGCTAGTCTTGTAAATCCAAAATGCAGGACTCTACAAATTATAGCTCTATATGCCCTATTTTTCTGTATATTATGTGTGAGTATCGTTTATTCTACAAATTGTATAGACTATTTTTATTCCAAATGTTGCACACAGATTTCATGTCTCTCAACCCCTTATTTAGTACTTGCCTTCATTTAAATTCTAAATCTCTCACTCAAATTGAACCATGAGAGAAATATAAGAGATGTTCATTTCAATTTCAATGGGATTTGAATAATTAATCAATACTCGAGTCTGAATCTATATAGATTACTGAAATTATGGGATAAATCATTGCATACACCGATGTTATTTAAAATTATTAAAAAATACACAGACATACCAAAAAAAATAGTGTAAGCATTACTTCTCATAATGCAAATAAGTGTCTGTCTCCAAGGCTCTGCAACTCCCAACTTCCAACTCCCAAAGTTGTTGTAGCATACTAATACAATCAATGAACATTGAGCACTGAAATCAACATTGAACACTGAAATTTGTAGATTTTAGATGCTCATTGCATGTCTCTAGTATTAAAAACAGATTTAGAGTTACATTGTATCGATGCAGTCGAAGAAGTTGAAATCTTAACGCAGTGATCTCAAGATCTACTATGAGATTCAGTCCGCCCCACCCAATTCCTCTTTCGTTCCAATGCCTGTATGCAACGGATTTTACAGAGGAATTATTGGGAATGGAAGGCCAATAAAATTAAAATTCCTCTTTATACCTATGAACATAATCGAGCGCTTTCTTGATTTCCTTTCCAAAGTGTCTATCGATTCCAAGGAGTACAAGGTTATCCACTATCAAGAGGCGTTCCAGCAAATCCACAGGATACAGGAAGGGAACTGCAGGATGCGGGTAATTTAATCAAATATATATCGTAACTAAATAGAATTAAAATGGCGGTAAGTTCAAGGCACCCCATGACCATATATGCTTACCAAAAGAGCCAAACTTAGCAAGCACGTTGTTTAAGAATTCAAAGCATTTGATGTCTCCAGTGTGCATGAAGACGCAGGCAGCAGAAGCAGGTGAGCTGATCAGGAAAAACCCATCCTAGCTTCGAGCATCCATTATTCTTTCCCAGTCGACCATGTCTTGTATGCCCTCTAGAATACAACAATGGGGACGGAGCACCATGAATTTCCTCCCTTGACATACTGCAAATCATACTTAACATTTATTTAAGAATTCAGACAAGAAGTTAAATTAACAAGACATGAATTGGAATTGGAATTTATGGATATGAATTGAGAGGAGGAAATCTTACTTTGGTAATCTCTCCAGCTGTTTGGTGTGGAGTAGACTTACATAAGGTACGTTGTAGAAAAGTCGAAGATCTAGAAATTGAGCTTCTCTTAACAAGGAAGGGAAGATGATCTCAAAGTCTGTTACAGAGCTCATGTCGTTTTCATCCTTTCTTGCTTCTAGATTGTTCTTTATGAATGCAATGCCTACAAACATGTGTGCATATCAAGATCAAGATCAATGGTACTTGCAAATTCGCAATTACAATTACATGATCTGGTTTCTATACACACAAAATTAAATACCATCGTTCCGATCTGATCATGCCACATTATTACATTGCTAAATAAATTGAAAAGACTTCTCCGAAATCCTATGCATGAATTATTGATTGATTCTACGAGAGAATTCTTACCCTGTTGTACTTGCAGTTGCACATCCCCAACTTTCCATTTAAGGAGCGTAAGAACGTAAGAAAGAGGGGCAAGCAGGCTGTTGGACAGTAGAAAGTGCGACTCGGTAATTTGTACTAGTAAAAAAATCAAAAAATAATGGAGAAATCATTGACTTAAATGAATTTTTCTGTTTTTAGAAAAAATCAATGTATCTTGCAAATGGAAAGACATGGAAATAATTTTAATATAATAGATGTTTCTATTTATTTAGTGAATGTATGGTTTGAAAGTTGGAATTTAGAAACTATAGTTTAACAAATCAATGCAATTTGCAAATGGAAAGGCATGAAAATAATTTTAATTTAATAGATGTTTCTATTTATTTAGTGATTATATGCTTTGGAAGTTGGAATTTAGAAAGTACAGTTTTATATAACATAAATATATTAATAAATTAGTAATATAATAACATTTTAGGAATTTTGTTGTCCTTAAAAAATAGTAGTACAATATAATGACGGTTTAGAAATTTTATGGCCCTTCAAAAATATGTTTTAGAAATTTTATTACCCTTCACAAAAGACGGTTAACCAAAATTTCAAACCGTATTTGACGGTCAAAATGCCCCATGACAGTCATTTTGCCCGTCAAATTCCATCACTGCTTCCAACGATATGGCAAGTAATTGCAATTTGAATATTGCAGAGAATTGATTGAGTGGCCTCCCATTGACTTTTCCATGAATAAACTTTGAAGAAATTCCATTCAAATTCCATTTTTGATGAGGTTTGCTGTTGTGTTATTTTGGTTGTTTATTGCAGGTAATCGATCAAACATTAACGGCATACCTTCACGCGCGAGTTACTCTACCACTACATATCATGTCGCCGGGTAATTTCTCGGGGAGGATTGAATCATGGCGACACCAATATACCGATTTTGAATATCGTCGTAGCAAACCAAAATATACAGCAATTTTATACCAAGTCTCAACCGACTCCAAATTCCAATATGAGAGCTTAACGCGTAGTCTAAAAGGTTGAACGGAAGTATTTGATTTTTATTGCGAGATTTAGAAATCAATTAGAAAAAAATCTTTATTATAATTCTTAAATTTTGAAATTTTGGGTAGTTTAGGGATTTTCTAGGTTTGGTGTTGAATCTACTTTTATCATCAAAATAATTATTAAAACACAATAAAATTTAAATTTTAAAATAGTTATTAAAACACAATTAAATTTAAATTTTGTAATTTTGTAAAACCACTATCCCCACCAAATCTTCCAAACATATTCAAACTTTTTTTTTTCCAACGAAAAAAAATATACTATTGATATTCAAACTAATCAAATAGTACAAAGAAGTTTATGATTCTAATTACCAAATCATTTACAATATTGCCCATGATCGTGCTGGACTGCAAGAGAAACTTTAGAATCCACCCATGAATGAGGTGGTGTCACAGTGTGAGCTGCCACCTCAATTTCCACCTAATCGAGAACCCTTTGAAGCTCGGCGGTGGTGGACAGTTCCAGTTCTCATTCATGAAGACAAATGGCGCTCGTGAGGGTGGTGTAGGACAGATGGTGCTGGTAAAATTTGTACACATATAGATTTACTAGTGTACACCTATGTGTCATATATATATATATATCATATTTGTACAATGGATCCTATTATATACATATATAAGACTGGTTTGTATAAACCATACTATAAAGATAATAATATCTATTCCAAAAGTAGCAATTTATAATACATAATGTATATATGTATGCTTACTATCATATGACTTTAACCACTAGATGTACTCATCTTACACATATGTAATACAACTATATGCGTTCGTAACATTTATATATGTATATAAATAAACAGCTATCTTAAATTTTTTTATAGTTTTCACCTTCCATAACAATGAATAGTTCATATGTTTATTCCTTTCACAAATCTATCTTTGTTATCAAAATAAATATATTTATATATATAATTTATACTTACATAATTTGACAACTCTTTGTATAACTTATAATCGAGTATACTACGATTTTTAATGCGTTACTAGTATAATATAACAATTAGATAAATTAAGCTTCTTCTAGCCTTTTCTTCTAGCCTTCTCTTGTCAAGTAGGATTAGTACTTAGAAGATATTAGGATTATTATTTGAAAATCATCCTTTATGTAAGGCGTCATGTTAATGCATAGATCGTAACTATTTTGTAACGAAAGGCTAGCATCTTTATCTTAGGACGTCGTATGAAAGTCTTTAGGTAATAATCCTAGATCCAACCATAACAATATATCTTACAGACTTCTAGTCCTTACCATATATATTATCAAGGTTTTCCTTGATATTACATTCTGCAATGGTTTAGTTGTCGATGTTTTGGTTGCGTCATTGCCTTTAGTCTTCTAATATTTACCTTTACAACTTAGGAAATAATATAGTGCTACTTTCAATGTCCACTAGTAAGGCCTTGGCCTTGAGCTCTTCACCAGAACCGTTTACAAAGATACAATTACATTTACCAAGGATAATAATATTAGGGATCAATTTTGGAAGAATATTACAACAATATCTGTATTTTTATTACTTTTGTTTATTAAAATATAAATTGAATAATAAAAAATTAAATTTCTTAAAGATTTTATAACAAAATTCTATCCATATTTATTTATTTCAATATTTTTCTATAAATAATATAATTCATTTTATAATTGGATTCATTTTATAATTGTATTATAGTTGGATTCTTTTTATAATTGTATTGTATAATATAAATAATAGAATTCATTTTAGTTAAGATTTTATAGCAAATGTGATAAAAAAGTCCAGAATATAGAATGAATAAGTTTGAATATGTGCTTTGTTGCATGACTGCATTAAAAATGTTTTCAACTTGTGGGGGTGATGAACATAAGCAGAAGACTGACAGAGTTAGTCTTTTTGCACTCAAAGTGGACCAGCCTGTTCTATTTTTTGATGGAGCTTCTCAAAATGGGTTTTGTGCAGTGGGGGGTGTCATATATCTGAATGATTCTCATTATTTTTTTGTTAGACTCAATTGTGGTTCAGGAAGTAACATGAAAGCAGAATTAATGGCTCTTTGGTGTGTTCTTAAAGTGGCTAATATCTTTGGATTGGTTAATATCAAGGTATATGGTGCCTCCAGGGTTACAATTAAATGGGCCGTGGGTGATTTCAAGTTTAATGTTATGAACCTGAGGCATTGGGCCCACAGAACACTTTTTGAGATATCAAAGCAGCATAATATCAAATTCGAGCATATTTATAGAGAGCATAATTCACTTGCAGATAAGCTTTCTAAACAAGCACCATCTGGTATGGAAGGGCAGTTGATTTGAGAGGAATGGTGCGACAACTGTATCCTGGATAGTGGTACCACCTATTTTTTTTACCGACTCTTGGGGGTGCTAGACTCTGAGGCCTTTTGTAATCTGTTGTTTCCTTATTTTGCTTTTAGAAGTCTTTCTTTTACTTAGTAAATCAAAGAAATGGGAATCAGTGAGAAGGATCCTCTTAGGAGGGTTGTCTCCTTGAAAGGAACAACAAATTTTACCAGCACCATCTGTCCTGTACACCACCCTCACGAGCGCCATTTGTCTTCATGAATGAGAACTGGAACTCTCCACCACCGCCGAGCTTTGAAGGGTTCTCGATTAGAGTCTATAAATTCGGGGAAGGTCGCTCTCAAAAGGGGGGGGGTTGTGAAGGGGCTCTATATACCATCTCACAGAGTTAAGGAAAGGGATGGCCTCAGAGCCAATCCCTGCTTATCCTCTTGTGGAATGTACATATATATACATTGAAAAATATATAGTTGTTTAAGCTATCAACGAATGCCTGCGCAGAAGAAGGACAACTCACTAGAGCTCAGTCATGTGATTTTAGCAAAGGGTTTTCCATCTTTATTAATGCGATCAAGCGATGGGCTGCCATCTTTGATGTCTATGACCTACAATGGGAGTAAGTTGAATCCTGGTGATCCATGAGCTACGATTTGCATTATAGGTTAGCAAAGAATCCTGCGATAAAAAAATGGTAATTAACCTCTCTTCACCGAGTTCTCTTTTTTATTATTTTTGCAAACAAACTTTTAGCATATGAGGATATCGCAGGATGGCTGAGTTAAGATTTTGATCCATTGTTCTGGTTGTTTACAAACATTTTGTATTACCGGGTGAGTAGTTTAAGAATTTAGGCTTTTATCTAAGATTGTTGGTAGATTTATTAACTTATCAACATCTAGGTTTAGTGGGAGCATGCCAGCTTTTATCGATTTTAAATCTAGATTTTCAGATTTGACAAATGATGTAGAACTCTGACTTCGACCTGGAAGATGGTGTGTAGATTGTTGTCGATCTGGATGACTGCTGCAATGGAATTAATAGATCTCTCTAGTTGTGTAAATTACTGCCATCATAGTTTTAAAATTTTGTGTGATGGGTCTAACCCTGTTGGATCTTTTGGTTGCCTCAGTATTAGTTTAAACCTTGTGGAATCCCTTTCATGCTGCCATTGTTTCGAATCCTGTCGATCTCTTTTATCAAGGGAAAAGCACACTACGCAGTAAATGAGATTTAACTGCGTAGTAGATGAATGCCTTTTTTTTCTTCTCTTCGGACTTTGCGGACCATATAATAGAGAACTCCAATTTTATCTTCACGGAACAGTTGCTTCACTAAGAATTAACTCCGCAATTTTAACTGTGCGGAGACCACCTTTTACTTCACGGAGATTAACTGCGCGGTTTCAACTTTTACTTCGCAGCAAGTAACTGCACGATTTCGACTTTCTATTGCACGGTGAAATTCACAGTGATGCACAGTTAACTTCGCCACAATACTTTACTTCACGATTCACTTAACCAAACTTTATCATGAAATATATTTATCTAAGACATAACAACTAAAACATCTTAACGTGAAGTTACTCCATGTTAATTTAGAACTTTCACTGCGATGAACTATTTTGGAATCTTGATTTCTTTTACTGCGGGTAAATGTAAACAATATTCACACAAGTAAATCTGGAGATGATGTGCAACTTGCAACATACAACATTCTTGAGAATGAAACATAAAACAAACTTATATATTTACCATAGTAAACTACGCAACTCCTCAATACATGGAAATGAGTTTCACTGCGATCTTTTACATTCACGGAGCTTGGACTCTTGATACAAACTTCACAGATCTTCACTTCTATTCTTCTCCTCTTCACATCTCTCACTAAGTTTCAAACTATGAGTTTCTACTTATAGATTTTCCTATCAACCAACTTAGGAATGCTTCACTTGGAAGCTACAGGAATGCATTAAACACAGAAATTAATTCTTACTTAAGATTTCTTGACTTGCGAACTATTAACGCTGTAAAGTAAATACAAACAAGACGTGCGCCGGATTGGCTGCAAACTAACTGACATACTGACATCGTGGACATCGCGCTGACACAAACAGACTGACAGAGTGACCAACAGAGCCGACGCAGATCAGATACACTCTCGGCTCATAAATTATGATATTTCCAACACTCCCCCTTAATTATGAGCGGATGTGGATCTTTAAACAAAAACTAAAATATTACAAAATATTTCAGAACTAAAACATACTCTATTCATGACAGAGTTCACTATGCGGAACTTGTCACTCCCAAACAACTTCGCAGATATTGGAATGGGTCCTTTGCCAATGGTTTGGTAAATATGTCTGCTACCTGATCTTTAGACCTACAAAATTCTAGACAGAGTTCTTTGTTGTTTATCAATTCTTTGATGAAATGATATCTTGTGTCGATGTTCTTGGTTCTCTTGTGATAGACATGATTCTTTGACAGTGTGATATCTGAATTGTTGTCGCAGTAAATGACTGTAGGTTCTTGCTCATGCTGCGATAGATCACTCAACCTCCTTCACATCCAAACTGCTTGACATGCTGCGCTTGTAGCTGCAACATACTCTGCTTCTGCTGAAGAAAGAGTTACTATGGGATGTTTTTTTATGCCCATGATACAACACCTGCTCCTATATGAAATGTATTCCCAGATGTGCTTTTTCTGTCATCCACGCTGCCTCCATTGCCACTGTCAGTGTATCCAATCAGTTTGAAATTTTTTGAGGTTGAATACAGAATACCAAAGTCTCTTGTTCCACTTACATGCCTCAGAATTCTTTTACCTGCTTTCCAATGTGATTCTTTTGGTGACTCCATGAATCTTGAGATTAAGTTGACTCCATACATGATATCTGGCCTTGTTGCTGTAAGATACATAAGGCTGCCAACAATCCTTTTAAACAACGTAGGATCTACATTAGATCCATCATCATCCTTGCTCAATTTCAAACCTGTTATTACTGGTGTTGGAGCTATCTTGCAATTTAACATCTTAAATCTGTTTAAGACATCACTCACAGATTTTGACTGAGATATAAATATCCATTTTTCAGTCTGTTGGACTTCAATGCCCAGAAAATACTTCATAAGCTCCAAATTAGTCATTTCAAATTCACTTTCCATGACTGTTCTAAATTCTTCTATGCCAAAATCACCAGTAAATAGTAAATCATCTACATACAAGCAGACAATTAGCTTATTACATTGCTGGTTGATTTTTGTGTACAGCATTGGCTCACATTCACTTCTGTGAAATCCATTTTGAATGAGGTATGAGTCAATGTGGTTGTACCAAGCTCGCGGAGCTTGATTCAAATCATAAAATGCCTTTTTCAGTCTGTATACTCTGTGTCCCTATCCTGGAACTTCATAGCCTTGTGGCTGCTCTACATATACTTCTTCCTCCAAATAGCCATTTAGGAACACGGACTTAACATCCATTTGATAGACATGCCATTTTTTTGTGCTGTGATGGCCAAAACTATTCTGATAGTATCCATTCATGCTACAGGTGCAAAAGTTTCATTGAAGTCTATGCCAAGCTGCTGTGTGAATCCTTTTTCTACCAATCTCGCCTTGTGCTTCTGCACATTTCCTTCAGCATCTTGCTTGGTATTATAAATCCATTTCACGCTTATCACATCCTTGTCCTTAGGAGCATCAACTAGTTCCCATGTTTGATTCTTCTCTACGCATTCTATTTCTTCATTCATGGCTTGTGCCCAGACTTCATCTTCAACTGCTTCTTCATATATTAGCAGATCATTAATTTGAGAAAATAATGCAAAACATGACAATGAATTAGGTGTACCAGCCTCATATATCTCACGCAGACTTCTTGTCCTTGGCGGATTTGCTAGTGTTGAACTGTGCGAACTGCTTGATGGGGTTTGCTACGGACTTGGTGTGCTTGTCGAAGTTAATTGCACTGCGACTTATGTCGGAGTTCCTTGTACTGGAACATGCTGTGCAGTTCTGGGAGTAGATGGTGCTGCGAAGTTCTGATTCGCATGCCGAGTCTCAACCATATCTTCTGCGATGTCATCATGTTCAACATGTGACACGATTTTCACATTTTTCTCTACAGTTCCATCCCATGCTTCATTTTCCACAAACTGAACATCGTGACTGATAATAATTTTTCTTGCAACAGGATCATACAACTTGTATGCTTTTGTATCTTTAGAATACCCAATAAAAATGCATTTGTGTCCTTTATTATCTAATTTTCTTCTCAGCTCATCTGGAACATGTGCATATGCTATACAACCAAAAACTTTCAAATGCGAAACACTATGTTTCATACCTGTCCAGGCTTCTTGCGGAACTTTGTTCTTCACGCTCTTTGTCAGACATCGATTCATGATGTGTACCGCAGTTGCCACTGCTTCAGCCCAGTATTCATCTGACAAATGCATCGCTGCCAACATACTGCATGCCATCTCCATAATGGTTATGTTTTTCCTCTCTGCAATACCATTCTGCTGCGGTGTATATTGCGCAGTGAATTATTTTTGTATGCCATGATTTTTGCAAAAATTTAAGAAATCATTTGAAACATACTGACCACCTCTATCTGTTCTTAATATCTTGATGTTGTAACCACTCTGCTTTTCCACGAGTGCCTTGAATTGCTGAAAACAATCAAATGTATCAGATTTATGCTTTAGAAAATATACCCAGGTTTTTCTTGTGAAATCATCAATAAAAGTGAGAAGATAAGTGCATCCTCCCATGAACGATGTTTGCATCAGTCCACAGATATTAGAGTGCACGATTCCAAGTGGTGTGCGAGCTCTATATGACTTTCTAACTGGAAAAGTCTGTCTCTGTTGTTTTCCAAAGATACAACCTTCACAAATTCTCTCTGGATTTTCAATTAATGGCAATCCTTTTACCATGTCCTTCATATGCAGTAGCTTCATCCCACCAAAATTTAGATGTCCAAATCTGAAGTGCCATAGCCAAGATTCGTCCTTCATTTTTGTTTGAAATGTAGCTTGCATCACGCTGTCTTTTTCTTCCTTGTCGCAGTGAATGTCTACTCTTTTGCTTTCTGATTTGAACACAGTTCCAGAATTTTCATTCTGATTTGCATGAACAACTTCAGTTTTTTTCCTTTTATGATGGGTCTTATCCTCAAAGGAAACAAGCAATTGCTTGTCATCTGCACTTCGGCTATCAACTGATTGCTTGGGTATATGTCTTTGATTAGACAACGCTTTCCTATCATATGGATTCTGTAACCTTTTTTCATTAGTTGTCCAGTGCTCATCAAATTATGCTTCAAACCTTGAACATAATAAAGATCAGACATATATTTCTATTCCCCCTATTTGGTAAGAATATGAATAGTACCCTTACCCAAAACAGTGACTTGAAAATCATTTCCAAGTGTGACATCAGTTTGAACTAATTTATCTAGACCAGAAAATAGATTTAAATTACCAGTCATGTGATTGCTACAGCCTGAGTCTAAATACCATATGTCATTTGGACTTTCTTGGACAACATTGCATTCAAGTGAAGGTGCGCATGCTAAGAAAAGTATGATGTTCGAAGTGCTGTTGTTGCTTGACTGAGGTTCACCTTGCTTTCCTTGGTCATACTGCTTCTTCCTACATTCATATGCAAAGTGTCTATACCTCTTACAGTAATGACATTGAATTTTTTATTTATCATACCTTTTCCCACTTGGTTGATTGGGGGTCTGATTCTGACCTCTTCTCGCGATATGTGTAGGGCTGCTGCTGTGACCTCCTCTGAAAGAACTTCATCCTCTACCTCTAGAGTTTGATCTTCCTCTGCCTCTTCCACGACTTATGGATGAATGTGTTGTGAATGCACCTTCCAACGATGTATCTGAACCGCTGATTCTATGTTCATGATTGAGTAATGAAGCTTGCAACTCATCAATAGTAAATGCGGATAGATCTTTGTTTTCCTCCAGGGTTACAACCAAAGATTCAAATTTCTTTGGAAGAACTATAAGAACTTTTTCAACAACTCTTTGATCACCTAGAGTTTCTCCATGAGAAATTTTTTGATTAACCAGACCAATTACACAAGTATAGAATGAGTCTACTGACTCTGTATTTTTCATTGACAGAGATTCAAAATCTCTTCTAAGAATTTGAAGTTTCACAGTTTTTACCTTGTTCAAACCTTGATATGAAAATTCCAGCGTGTCCCATGCTTCCTTAGCTGACTGCGTTGCTGCTACTCTTGGGAGTATTGATTCATGTGTCGCTTAATGTATGTGAAACGCCTTTCCATCGTTCTTCCTCTGTTCCCTCAAGACATCATTCTCAGCTTGTGTGAGATTGTTATATGTTGTTGCATCTATTGGTTCTACATACCCACCCTGGACTATTTCCCATACATCTTGACCTCTAAACAAAGCATTCATGATTAGAGACCAATATTCATATTTTTTACCAGAAAAGATTGGAGTTTGCAAATTACCAGAAGTGGATTCCATTCTTAACCACTCTTCCCTTATAAATAGAATTCTTACTTTCTATAACCCAGGCTCTGATACCAGATCAAGGGAAAAGCACACTGCGAAGTAAATAAGATTTAACTGCGCAGTAGATGAATACCTTCTTTTCTTCTCTTCGGACATTGCAGACCATATAATAGAGGACTCCAATTTTATCTTCACTGAACACTTTCTTCACTAAGAATTAACTCCGCAATTTTAACTGCGCGGAGACCACCTTTTACTTCTGCGCGATTAACTGCGCGGTTTCAACTTTTACTTTGCAGCAAGTAACTGCGTGATTTCGACTTTCTACTGCACGGTGAACTTCACATTGATGCACAGTTAACTTTGCCGCAATACTTTACTTTGCGATTCATGTGAACTATTTTGGAATCTTGATTTCTTTTACTACCGGTACATGTAAACAATATTCACACAAGTAAATCTGGAGATGATGTGCGACTTGCAACATACAACATCCTTGAGAATGAAACATAAAACATAGACTTATATATTTACCATAGTAAACTGAGCAACTCCTCAATACATGGAAATGAGTTTCACTGTGATCTTTTAGATTCACAGAGCTTGGGCTCTTGATACAAACTTCACGGATCTTCACTTCTATTCTTCTCCTCTTCACATCTCTCACTAAGTTTCAAACTATGAGTTTCTACTTATAGATTTTCCTATCAACCGACTTAGGAACGCTTCACTTGGAAGCTACATGAATGCATTAAACACGGAAATTAATTCTTACCTAAGATTTCTTGACTTGCGAACTATTAATGGAGTGAAGTAAATACAAACAAGACATGCGCGGGATTGGCTACAAACTAACTGATATACTGACATCACGAACATCGCGCTGACACAAACAGACTGACAAGCCGACGCGGATCAGATACGCTCTCGGCTCATAAATTACGATATTTTCAACATTTTAAAGAAAAAAAATGTTGAGATAATCCAGTTAAATTCTTTGTTTAGATAAATTTTGCATATACTGAGGTACTGTAAAAAGACTATGCCAATGTGTTTTCTCTCATTATTAAAGATAGACCAATGGGTGTAAGC
The DNA here is from genome assembly GCA_027924585.1 of Larix kaempferi. Lineage (NCBI taxonomy): Eukaryota > Viridiplantae > Streptophyta > Pinopsida > Pinales > Pinaceae > Larix > Larix kaempferi. Next base: position 1,283,239 of record BSBM01001486.1, on the reverse strand, counting down.
CATCCAGCTGGATAAGGATGAAGACGATATTCCCTCTTTTTCCACAGTTATTTTGTTTTACTATTATAGACTCAATCGAAGTGCAAAGAGGAAGGGCGACTTTACTGAGTACATAGTGGATCCTTGCCTCGTTTACTGTTGTGTTAATATTATTATCAAAACTGGGTTTTCGTTGTGCATTGGACAATGCTCAGCTTGAGTTTGTGAAGTATGTACCTTGCGTGATAGAGACACACAAGGGTAAGGAGGCCTCTCTAACTGAACTCTTGTTTCATTTCATTAGACTATTGGTGGTTTTCGCTGAAGAGACGCCTTGGGTAGGAACGTACAATGCTCATTTCCGTTTCATTTTTGTTGCTTATGGCAGGAAGAGAGGCGTGGCCTCTAACCTATAGTTATTATTTAGATATGGTTTTATAAATGTCTTTCCATATTTAGATGCCAACAGGGAAGCTTGTCCTTTGGGGAATCTTGCCCATTTGTTTTTACTTTAAAGTTTTGTTAAACTGCCAGCGAAAATGGTTAAACTCGTTGAGTTTAGTGGGTGATGATTTAAATGCTTCATGCTTTGGTTAAAGGCATATAATGGAAGAATAAGTTGTATCCGAGGGTGAGTATCTATTGTTATATTTTGAAAGGCAATTATGTAACATCCTCTTCTTTAACCCCTTTATCCTCTTCTTATGCTTGGAAAGGATTCTTAGAGCTTTTGTATATAAATATATATATAAATATATATATATGATGTTAGTTTTTTATTGTTCTTAGAATGCTTTTTATGAGAGACGCAACGAGGAAGTAGAAAAAAAAAAGAATATAGCAACAACTCGGTTGCAGATTGTAATCCTTGTTATGGGAATGATAATATAAGATAAGATCTCTTTTGTGGACGTAGCCCATAGTTTGGGTGAACCACGGTTAAAACGCTCTCTCTATTATTTCTATGATGTGTGTGTCCTTTTGGATATTGTATTTTGCATTAATGTGTTTTATGCATCTTGATACGAATGTATGGGTGCTTTGATTAATGAATGCTAAATTCCCCTGTTATTACTTTAATTCTTGCACTTTGAAGACTTATTATCATTGTTATGAGTTTTAAGACAAAATAGAAATATTTTATTCATTTTATCTTACATAATCATTACTATGCAGAATAGTAATTATGTCAGAAACTAAAATAAATACATTTGTTTAATAATATCCTTGAAAACAGTAAATCAATAATAGCAGATAGAAATGTTAAACTACTTAAAATTTGAAAAGACAAATAGAAACTGTAAATGAAGATAGGGCCGACAAACACCCAAGGAGGCCTGTTCCTTCCAACCTTTTCCAGAAGAAGCAGCCAAACTGCTGGCTTCCTATGAACACCCGAGCCTGCTTACTGAACCACTAAGTAGATGGAATCTGTGTAGAAGCAAGGCACTAAGTAATATAACTTCTACACTCAGTAGTATAACTTCTGCACTCAAGCTATGCCTTCTGCACTTAGCAATATAACTTCTACACTTAGCAGTATTAGGAAGACTCACAACATGATCAAAAACTTAGCATATCCCCTCATCAAATCTCTTGGGTGCAAGCACAAAAAAACCCCAAGGTAAATTTCCTCATCAGGAAAAGTGATGAACCTCGGTTCATAATTTGATGGCTCTTATATAGACTGCATAGGTCTTTAGTGGTCAGTTTGGAATAAATGAGCCTCAAGCTCCAGTCCCACCTTCTAGGCCATTATGACCACATTTCAAGGGAGTTGTCCCATACCAACAACTAGTTAGTTGCATCATGATGCTCCCACTTGTCCATTTCCTTCTACCCCAGATTCCATTCCACCTAGTGGGTCAGTAACCACTCTTTCAACAGTCTCCTTAGGTGTTTGTCTCCTATTTTATTTATTAAATAATAAAATATTGTGCAAATTACAGTCATCCTTGGACACTTGTCCAACATAAAAACTTTACAATAAAAATTAACATAATGTTTCCAACATAAAATGTTTTTTAGTAACAAGCATATGTTACAAACACCCCCACTTAAGCTCAACATTGTCCTCGATGTTGCTTATTCTTCATCAAATTCCTCATGGAACAGAACTGGAAATGCTGCCCACATATTACCTTCCAGTTCCCAAGTAGCTTCATCAGGGATAAGGTGCTTCCATTGCACCTTTACCTGCCCTATGGTGCAATTCCGAAGCATAATTTTCCTCCGGTCGAGAATACAGTCCGGTTCCACCTGAAAATATCCTTCGGGTTCCACCTGTATGTCATTCCAATTCAACACATGAGTAGCATCGTGCACATACTTCTTTAAAACAGAAATGTGAAAAACATTGTGGATTTTTAAATTATATGACAATGCCAATTGATATGCAACAACTCCAATCCTTGATAGGATTTCGAATGGTCCACAATACATTAGTGCTAGTTTAGCACAACTCCCAAGCTTCAAAGAACTTTTCTTGGGTTGTACCTTTATAAAAACATGGTCTCCCACCTGAAATTCTCTTTCAGTGCGTTTCAAATCTGCATAACTTTTCTGCCGATCTTGGGCAACTTTTAAGTTACCTTGAACCTGTTTCACGGTTAGCTCCATTTCTTTCAATAAATCTGGTCCTAACATTAATCTGTCTACAAGGTTATCCCAAGAAATAGGAGTACAACATTTTCTTCCATACAAAATCTCAAATGGACTCAACCTAGCAGATGCTTGATAATGCTTATTGTATGCAAATTCTGCTAAATGTAGATAATCTTCCCACTTAGATAGCTGATCTTTAACATACATTCTTAACATGTTTTCTAAAATCTGGTTTACCCTTTCTGTTTGACCATCAGTTTGTGGGTGGAAAGAAGTGTTGAAATTTAGTTTAGTGTTTAAACCTTTAAACAGTGATGTCCAAATATTTTCAGTGAACTTAGAGTCTCGATCAGAAATAATTACCTTTGGAATTCCGTGTAAGCGAAATATTTGATTCATGAATACATCTGCAATGTTATAAGCTTTAAAAGTGGTTTTAACAGGAATAAAATGAGCAGGCTTACTTAACTTTTCCACAACCACCATTATGGAGTCATTATGTTTCTGGTTTTTAGGCAAACCTATAATAAAATCAATACTTATAATCTCCCATTTCTGTTCTGGAATTGGTAAGGGTTGCAATAGTCCAGCTAGATGTTGATGTTCAGCCTTAATAGTCTGACATTCAAAACATCTAACTATGTATTCAGCCACTTCATTCTTCATGGTGGGCCAAAATAATAATTTCTTAACATAGTTATCATTTTATGATAACCAGGATGTCCCGAATAAGGACTCTTATGAACTTCATCCAAAATCAGCAGCTTAACTTTCGACATATTAGGCACATAAATTCTGTTTTTATAAATCAAGAAGCCCTTTTAATTAATGTTGTAATCTGTTATTAAATTTTCAAATAAATTTTCAGCCACTTTAGCATGTAATTTTTGGTAATTTTCATCTTGCTTAATTCCTTCTCCGATATGAATTTCTAGATTTGTCTTAAACATGCTGATTGCTGCCACAAAGTTTAATTTGGAATTTCTGCTCAAGGCATCAGCAACTTTGTTTTCTTTCCCCCTAATGTGTTGAATCTTGAAATCATACTAGCTAAGGAAAGCTATCCATCTAGCTTGCCTTGCGTTAAAATTTGTTTGATCCAACAAATACTTTAAACCCTTATTATTTGTCATTAGTATAAATTTTCTTCCAATCAAGTGATGGCGCCACATTTTCAGTGCATGTATAACGGCTGCCAACTCAAGATCATAAATTGCATAATTCTTTTCATGAATTTTTAACTTCCTTGACTTAAAAGCAATGGCATGACCTTATTGACTTAAGACCCCTCCAAGTCCATCATTGCATAAATCAGTTCATACGACGAAATCCTTATTGGGATCAACAATTTTTAAGATTGGTGCTGTAGTTAATAATTCTTTTAACTTATTAAAGCTTTCTTGACACTTTTGATCCCATACGAATTTCTTCCCTTTCTTCTGCAAAGAAGTGATGGGGTTAGCAATTCTAAAGAACCCTTCAATAAACTTTCTATAATAACCTGTTATCCCCATGAATGACCATACATCAGTTGCATCTTTCGGGATAGGCCATTCATTAATTGCTTTTATCTTATCAAGGCCGACAGAAATTCTGTCTTTAGAAATTATGTGACCTAAATATTGTATTTTATCTTTATAAAAGTGACATTTACTGAACTTAGCATAAAGCTGATGTTCTCTTAGTACTTGCAAAATTATTTTTAAATGTTCGTCATGCTCTTCTTTAGTTTTTGAATAAATCATAATATCATCAATGAATACAACTACAAACTTATCCAAATATTTATGCAGAACGTTATTCATTAAACACATGAACACTGTCGGTGCATTGGTTAGCCCAAAAGGCATAACTACGAACTCATAGTGTCCATATCGCGTTTTGAATGCAGTTTTGAATATGTCTTCGTCTTTTATTCTAACCTAATAATACCCATATCTTAAATCAATTTTAGTGAATATCTCTGCTCCACATATTTGATCAAATAGATCATCTATGCGGGGTAAGGGATATCGGTTCTTAATTGTCATTTTATTACGCTGACGGTAATCGATGCACAATCGCATGGTACTGTCCTTCTTTTTATCTAAAATTATTGATGCTCCCCAAGGAGACACACTTGGCCTTATGTAATTTTTATCTATTAATTCTTTCAGCTGAGATTTTAACTTGTTTAACTCTAGAATATTCATCCTGTAGGGAGCCTTTGAGTTTGGTACTGCACCTGGTACTAACTCAATGGTGAAATCAAGTTCCCTTTTCGGAGGTAATCCTGGAATTTCTTCCTGGAATACGTCAGAAAAGTCCCTAAGGATGGGAATATCCTCCAGTTTTAACTTGTCTTCCTTAGATGAACACTCATCATTAACAACATTAACAGCAAACATTTTATAGCCCTTTTTGGCAGCTCTTTTTACTTGTAAAGTAGAAATCTGTCTTACTAAAATCTTCCTATGAATTCGTTTTACTGTTTCAATGTTACCTTCATTATTCAAGCAGGTAAAAGATTTTTCATAACAATTAAATATTACTCTATGTTGTTCAAGCCAGTCCATGCCAATCAACAAGTCATATGAACCTAATGGAAAAACATTCATATTAACTTGCGTTTTCAGCTGACTTATAAACACTTCACAATCTTTGACAAAATCTACAACCTTTCTTTTAGTGCCAATTGCAAGCTGAACTAACCATGCATTATCAAATTTATCTACTTTTAATTTGAAACTCTTCACTAAAGTAGGTGAAATATAACTCAGATTTGCACCCGGATCTATCAGAATGGAAATAGATTTGTTTTGTATCATAACTTCAATTTCGACCATAGATGTTTGATGGTCAGCTTGACGATTTTACAGCGTTGCATTTATCCTGGGCATTTCTCTTGCGATATCTCCAACTGTAGGTTCTGCTTGCATAGTGTGAATATTGTTGACTATCCTTTTGTTGCATGGGCAATCATCCTTCTTATGTGGTCCACCACAGTCGAAACACTTCAAAGTTCCTTTCTGTTCAGTATACATGTTGTTGTTATTATTATTATTAGGTACATTTCTGGCAGCATTAAAATTCTATGGTGCATTACCCCTATAATTATTATTACTTGGAAAATTTCTGTTATTAAAATTTTTCTTAAAACTTCCAGAATTTTGATTAAAACTCTTCTTTTTGTGATCAAAATGATTAAACTTATTACTCTTCCATCCAGTTGTTCCTTCTCTTTTTCTGTTTTGATCAAAACAGAAATTAGCTTTTCTCATGGCCTCTTCCAAGGTGGAAGGATTATCATACTTGATCCGGTCTTTTATATTGAAAGGTAAACAATTGAGAAACCTTTGCACTGTAGGCTTCTCTTCGACCATATAAGGTAAATAGCTCAGCAAGCTAAGGAACTTGCTACACAACTCTTTCATGTTCATTGTACCCAACTTCAAATCATAAAACTCTTTTGACTTATCTTCAAAATATTGTTCCGACAATTTTTTTTCTTAAACAGCTTTTTAAACATATTCCAAGTTATTTCTCTTTCTTTTATACTCTTAATTCTTTTAAGATCCTGCCACCAAATATCTGCCTTCCCGGTCAGATTGTAAATAGCCATCTTGGCTTTTAATTGAGAAGAGTAGTTGTAAATATTAAAGTACTTCTTCATTCCAGACAGCCATGCTTCAGCTGTCTCACCCTTCTCACTTTCGCCATTAAAGCTTGGTGGCTTAATCTTTTTAAATTCTCCAGTAATCTGTTCATGAAGCTTATGTTTTCTCTTTTTAGAGAAGCAATCACTATTACTTTGATCAGATTCAGATGATGAGTAACTATTCCTTTTATCATTTCTTGCTTTCTTATGGTTATGTTTGTGGGACATTGTTTCAGAATCAGACTTCATTTCTGATTTTCTGCCTATTTCATCATTATGACAGTTCTCCCTCAAATTCTGTTTTAACTCCTCTTGTACCTTAAGAATCCTTTCATTATCTTCTTTAAGAGTTCTTAACTCAAATTTTAAATCCTGTACAGTACGTAAAAATTCGGAAGACCGGTTATTTAAGTCAACATAAATTCCTTCAGGATTATTGTTATTAATATGTTCATTACAAGGAGATCTGTCATCTGTTGATTCTTCTGGTATTTCCATACTTGCAATTTAAAGGTCAATCTGTTCTATGCAAAAATAAAATTCAAATAAAAGTTAGTAACATAAACTTTCTAATTTATTTTCTGTTTGCGCGCATGAGCCTATTTCAGGCCTAGAGTTTGAACTCGCACCCTGATACCACATGTAACATCCCAAAAAAATCAAAAAAAAATTTAAAATTTTTCAACATAGCAATTAATGCAAACTCTAATTGTGCGGAATATAATAATGCTTAATGTCGTCTTGTTGTACTAAATACCGTCTGGTTAAAAGTGTAAAGTTTGCGTCTAGATGATTAATATCTAGGTTTCAAAGTCATTCTTACTCAACTGTATTTTTAAATCCTTCTGTTGTTTGATGAAAAGATGTATGTTTTAAATGTATTAACTATTTTTCTTTTGCTGATGATGAAGGGGTCCTACGGACGCCCCAAGGCTTACTTAGCATTCTTGCTAAAGCATTTGAATCATCATTTTTTGCAGATTACATGTAACATTTTTTGTGTTTACGATGAATGACCGAAGAGTTTCTTACCAGTTTAATTGTATCCAAGTCTTAATGAATTAAAAGACATAATGTCGAGAATGCTAATGGTGAGAAATTTAGTTAGCCTAGTTTGTTAAACAGAAGTATGTCGATTGTAACAATTTCCATTTTTTGTACTATCCTTTTATTAAATTACTCAAACAATGAATAGGATTCAGATATCATTGTTAAACTTTTATGTACTATTATCGTGAGTTTCTATTGAAGCAAAATATGAGGATAAACTTATTCTATAAGTGTTGGTTAACCACTGAATGATGTGTGTCATCTCTATGCATATCCTTGTATGCTCCAAACCCTAAGAATCTCATACCATAATTGTCTTAAATTCTAACTTAGGAATTAATTGCAATTCATATCATAGACATATGCTAATCTATGGTCTATATACAAATTTCTATTAAATTTCCATACTATATTGAAATATAAATGTATCAAATCCTACACAAACTTTAATTTTAACTTTAGCCTAGGATCTATTTGTACACTTAAAAATCAATGCTATAGTATCTAGCCTAAAGACTATATACAAATCCTAGATTACAATAAAAATTACAGTTTAGTGTGTGCATCGTGTGGTCCTATTTAACTATGGAAACCTAGAAATGAAATGAATACAACCTTGCCATAACCCAAGGTGCATATCATAACATAGTCATGCATATTACCACTGTATCGATATATTACAAGGATGGCTACAAAAATAATGTTAACGTGGTTTCGTGCTGGCAGGCACTTCTATTTCCCTTTGCAATTAATACATCCAACTGTCGAGACAGTGGAATGTCTTTGTGGATATCACCATGGTGTTAGGAATGTGATGAGGTGGTGATGGCTCAATGTTATGACGAGCTGTAAGTGCTCTAGTTCGAAGATTGACCTAGTTGCCCTCCTTGGTGGCTACGGTAATGATGGTATAATTAATGAGGATGATGCTTGGTTTTACGTGACAATCCTTTGGTGATCTCCACCGTTGATCAAACGAGGGTTTTGGGCTTTGGGATCTAACCCTAGCCTCCACTATGTTTTACGAAGTTAATGTTTCCTTGTCACTCGGTGTAGTGGCTCTGAGGAGAGTCCGACAGGCCGAGAGCCTTTAGGGTTTTGTTAACTGGTTTTTGGAGTGCCCATGATTCGAAGCTGTGACCTGTTGAAAGCTTAAGAATGACATTCTCATGGTTTTTTACAGTAGTAGCTTGAAGTAGAAGCTCCAGGGTGTGAGTGATAACCCTTTGTGATAGTTGTTTCGATGCTTGGCTTTCCCTGTCTGTTGGGTGATATTCTTCATAGTTTTCGTGCTTCCTTTCTTGCGTTTGGTGACAGAGAAAAAGGGTACTAGTTGCAATGTCTTGGCATTCCACTTCGAGGATAAATTCTTAAAGGTAAGGGTCTCGGTTCAAACCCAACATATTCCATTCTGCTTTGAGAGTTTTCAGTTGTTTATTGTTTCACCTGTGATATTTTCTGTCAAATGCTTGTTTTTAACCACACTCGTATTCAATTGGCAGGTACCTCATCGTTGGCTTCTCAGATTAAGTGTTGATTGTTGGCTACTGCAATAAAATCGGTAAGCCTCGATGGTTACCTTGTTACTCCGGTTAGATGAATGTTGAACCTTCGGGTGTTTTTTGCTGAGACTTCATGATTTCTCTGAGGCTTGTTCTTCATCGAAAACCTGTGTACTGCTGGTAGCTTGGGGAGAATGAATTCTCAACCCTTTTGTCATTTTTTTAGTAGTAAATGTTTTCCATTGCATAATCTGTAAGGAAAATACTTAGAAGAGGGTTTCACCCTTCTTCTACTCTCGGTAATGAAAGGATTAAAGTTCTCATTCCAACTGTGTTCGTGTGGTTGATACTGTGAGTTATTTTGTGTAAAAAGAATTGTGTTTCATGGTAAGTGTTGTGAATATGGTTCTATAGGCGTTGCTCCATTTTGCATGAAGGAAATGAAACTTATCATTTCCTATCTACTGTGTTTTTGTGGATAGTAAAAAGGGAATCCAAGGGTCTCGCCTTGAGCTTAGAAGTTGAACCACAATACTTCCTTTTGTATAGTAGTCTTCTTTAGCTACTGAAAACATTGTTTAACTCAGAAATGTGGTTCTCGGCAAGGTTCTGCTGTTATGAAAACAATATTTTAAACTTCTGTAAGTGGATGTTTATAGTGAGCTATTCATATGGTTTTACTGTTATGTTTTCAATTTAAAAAGTGATAATGTAAAATCAAAATGATGCCGAGATGTTCTTGTTTTGAGTCTTAAGGAATGTGCATGATAAGTATTTTCAAAACTATGTTTTGAAGTTGAGAATGTCTCTCGTTATTATTGTCTGTCAATTTTTGTGATGGCCGTGAGCCAAAATCAACTATTTTGATTTCAGTTATGAAAAGAATCATGACCAGTTTCTTAACTAACTCTTAACTAAAATATAATAGTTGATATTCTAGGGTTTGATGAGTGAAGGGTATGAACCTGTCATAAATCTTAGGTTTGAAAATGATACCCTGCTTGTATATCGTAATGATTCTTTATTGTAGATAAAAATAGAATGAAAACCATGCATAAGGATTAGTACTTAAACAAATTTTGCATTGTTTGAAAAGAAATGTAATATGGTGCTATTTGATAATATTAAATTTGCAGCTTATATGATTTCCAAAATACTATATAATTGAAAGATAATTCCTATACTTAAATGTGAAAACTATTTATGTCATAATAATTATGCTTGCTAACAGTAAAGGGTAATAGTACTGTATACTTAGAAAATGAATGTTTTCTTACAGCTGTTAAATTCACTACATCTTAATGAGAGAAAATATAGTGAACCTAAAACATTTAACTAATGAAAGAATGGTAAGAGAAAGACGTAGAATTATGTTATTCGATACAGAGTATCAATGGTAGGAAAACTAGTAAAATACAATAGCATTGGTATTCTCATCCATCTGGCAATCTGCCTATCAAATTCATCTATCTTAATTTATTCTATGTACTAGAGTACGATGCAGCTCCATTAGCATGGGGAAAAATACAGAGAAATATTTTATTCATTTTATCTTACATAATCATTACTATGCAGAATACTAATTATGTCGGAAACTAAAATAAATACATCCGTTTAATAATATCCTTGAAAATAGTAAATCAATAATAGAAGATAGAAATGTTAAACTACTTAAAATTTTAAAAGACAAGTAGAACCTGTAAATGAAGATAGGGCCGACAAACACCCAAGGAGACATGTTCCTCCCAACCTTTTCTAGAAGAAGCAGTCAAACTGCTGGCTTCCTATGAACCCCCAAGTCTTCTTACTGAACCACTAAGTAGATGGAATCTGTGTAGAAGCAAGGCACTAAGTAATATAACTTTTGCACTTAGTAGTATAACTTCTGCACTCAAAATATGCTTTCTGAACTCAGCAATATAACTTCTGCACTCAGCAGTATTAGGCAGACTCACAACATGATAAAAAACTTAGCATATCCCCTCATTAAATCTCTTGGTTGCAAGCACAACAAAACCCCAAGGTAAATTTCCTCGTCAGGAAAAGTGATGAACATCAGTTCATAATTTGATGGCTCTTATATAGACTGCCTAGGTCTTTAGTGGTCAATTTAGAATAAATGAGCCTCAAGCTCCAGTCCCACCTTCCAGGGCACTATGACCACATTTCAAGGGAGTTGTCCCTTACCAACAGCTAGTTAGTTGCATCATGATGCTTCCACTTGTCCATTGCCTTCTACCCCAGATTCCATTCCACCTAGTGGGTCAGTAACCACTCTTTCAACAGTCCCCTTAGGTGTTTGTCTCCTATTTTATTTATTAAATAATAAAATAATTACAGTCATCCTTGGACACTTTTCCAACATAAAAACTTTACAATAAAAGTTAACATAATGTTTCCAACATAAAATGTTCTTCAGCAAAAAGGGTATGTTACAGACAACCTCCCCCACTCAAAATTGTTGTCGTCCCGGCAATGCCACTTGCCGCTGCAACTGCAACTTCTTCCTTAGTGCATCATTCTTCCCGTACACTAGCTTTCGTTCCCTTCATTCCCACATCATCTGGGTGATCAATCTGTTTCTGTGTTTCTGTCGGTTGCTTCTGCCAATCCTCGCCAGCATCACTTAACACCATCGCAGACTTGGTTGAATGATCCCAACTGACTCCATCCAACCCCTTTGGCTCTTTTTCGAATACTCCCTTGCTCGAAGCATCCACGGCCTGCTCTACCTGTGCCAAAGGTAGTGGTCGTTTCCATCTTTGCTAACCGGGAGAGTCTGCAACCCTTTGTCGATTCTCCTCTTTCTGGCTCAAGTATAGGAGAAGAGGCATGTTCATCCCAACGGTTCCGTCCCCTTCATCAAACAAACTCTACGCCTCTGGGTCATCTGGCCACAACTGTGTAGCATTCGAATTGCAGGTTAGTGCTGTGGCTACACGTACCCCATCATCACACTTCTGTTTGCCCACACTCATGCAATTTTTCATAAGCTGCTCCAAGCTCGTCACAGCTGTCTCAACAATCTTTTCCATTGTCGCAAGTCGTTGCTCCAACTGAGAAACAACTTCTTTAGAAGCAAGGCGTTCCTCCAAGCAAACTGCCTCCTCCTTACTCGCACACTTCCTACAACACCCCTCATCAACTGGCCTGCGATCTCTTGCTGCTGCACTAGGCTGAGAATATTCCAATGCTGCCACCTTCTTTTCACCATGCAACTTCTTCACAGTCGGCACATGTATGGGATTCTCTCCTATAAGAAACACAAAATTGTTAAGATGGGGCAAAGGAGCTGCCTTCTCCTTTTTCATGAACTCCTTTCCAATAACCACGTCAAAGTCGTCAAGAGGTACAACTGTGAAATCGCCCACACCTGTCCATTCCCCTATCCGTAGAGAAACTTGGTGAGTTATACCCACCACTCTTTCAACTCCTGAATTAACAGCCTTGAACATGTTCACCCCCAGTTCAATTTTCAACTTAAGCTGCCTTGCCACTTCTTCGTTGAAAAAATTGTGGGTGTCTCCACTATCAACAAGTGCAAAGACTTCGTACCCATTCATCTCGATAGGCACATAACTCAAATCCGTTGAGTTCGTCACTTCCAGCTCCTCTTCCAAAACTGTGTTCAGAACTTGCAACATTCCTACCGATGGATCCACTTGCTCAACCACAGCTAGCTTATGCAGACGCAAAGGACAATTCTTCGCATAATGGTCCTTAGCGCATATGTAGCAAGACACCGGCTTCCTTGGTTCTCCAGTGCTCTTGGAATTTCCTTCCTCATGCTTCTCACCATTCTTCGGCTTGTGTGGTTTCTCTTTCTTGAACTTGCCCTACGGTTTTCTGCCACCCTCGTCATTGCCTTTACTTTCTTCACGTTTGTTCGTTCTGAAGTCCTACAACTTCTCTGCTGCAGAAACCACCTCGGCTAGGGTCTTGACTCCCTGTCGTCGTAGGTCCGCCTGTGTCCAACCTTGGAGACCCTTCATAAAATGATACAAGCGATCCTCTTCACTCATATCTTTGATTTCAAGCATGATTCTTGTGTATGCTTTAATGTAAGCCTGCACCTTCATCATATGCTTGATCTACATCAACTCATTTATAGCCACCCAACCTTGGTTTCTAGGCCCAAATTGTGCTTTGAGGGAAGCCTTCATCTGCTCCCAATTCTCTATCTTTTCAAACACTTTGCATGTGGCCACGTCTTCTGCCCTGTTCCTCCACCAAAGCTTCACAACGTCAGTGAGAAACATCGCGGCAGTATTAACCCTAGCTTCATCTAAACTTCCATTCATTTGATCAAGGTATTGCTCCACGTCCCAATAGATATTACCAAGTAACTTGGCATCCCATGTCCCATCAAATGGTGCTGGTTCCTTCATCTTGATTTTCATTGTTGCTCCTGTGCTACCTCCATTGGCCAACACATGTTTCAACAACAAAATCATATCATCTTGGTCTTTGATGTGAAGCTCAAGTTGTTCCACAACTTTCTCTAGCTTCTTGACTCTCCATTCCGTGTCCTATTGGATCGTTGCATGCAACACATCTGTCGCATCTTTACATTCAGCCACAGCTTCGTTCAAAGCCTTGCGCAGACTTCCCACTTCGATTGCCAAGGTCACATTCTTTTCTCCATGGGCATAGAGCGCATCAACGAAATGCTCCATGTTCTTCTCCATCGCAGAGATTCTACGTTTCACCTTGGTGGTTTACAGTTCCTCATGCACCGACTCCTCTCCATCTGAATGTGCTTTTGGTTCTGCCTCTGAACCAGAATCAATTTCTGTGTGTTTCCCCAACTTGTTCATCTTTCCGTCTAAGAAGAAACTCACAAACCCAGGTTCCTCTAAGCTGTCTTGCTAACCCTCCAGCTTCTGCCTAACAATCTCTTTGTTTACAACTTCCTTAGATAGGTTGCAAATCTTCCAAACTCGTTTTCTCAGTTAAAGCCTTGGTTTCGTCCAACTGCAAGTTTCAACTTTGAAGAGTTTTGAACAACCGCACCCTTCGTTTCTTCCTTGACGCACTTCTGCACAAGTGCTGCTAACTTGCCTTAACAAATCTTGATCCAAACGTTCGTTTTCTTCACCAACCGCACTTCCGCATTAATGTTGGGCACTCTTCCGCGTCCGTAGCACACTCTGCTAAGCGCTTTCCTTGGCGCACACTAAACCCTAAGCACACACCGTTATCCTGTCACGCATTTTCTGCTGAACATGTCTCCCGGCGTCCACACAAAAATCCTACCGCGCAACTTTCCTGCCGACTGCGTTTCCTGCCGATGCACCGGTCTTTCGTCTGCACCAAATTTCATGCCGGCGCATTTCCTATCAGGCGTCCGCACCCCTTCCAAATTCCTTAGCCATCCACACAACCTATGTCAAATGTGCTAACCCTCCGCACGCTGCTTCTGCATGAATTTCTGTGGGGCGCCCGCACGACTTGCCTACCAGTGCACTCCTGCGACGTGCTAACCTTCCGCGCATCGAGCATCCGCATCTCTATCGAGCACATGACCAACTGCCACGGTAACCCACTGTCCGCACCAAGCTTTCGCACGAACTTCGCTAAGTGCTGGGTGCCACCCCAGTCACTCATTTTTCACCAAAACAGATGTGCCTCCCAAGATTGCTAGGCCATGCAACTTGGAGGTCATTTCCTTGTGCCGTTGCAGATGCCTCGTCGCACCAACAACAAAACCTTCATCAAGAGCTTTCCTTGCTCTACAAACCCTTCAAATCAGCTGTTGGTTGCCTACTCGCACCAACACAACACTTTCACACGAAGTGTTCTTCTGAGCTAAACCTCGTCGGTTTTCCTGCTCTGATACCACCTGTTTGCAAGAACTGTCGTGAAGAGTTGTTTTGCAACCCAACTGCAAAAACTCGGCTCTGATACCACTTATCATGGCCTCACTCGAAGAGCTGCCTCGTCTCACCAAGTTGAGATGTGCGACACTGCTAGGAGTTGCGTTGAGGGCTTGGCCAACTCAACAAATGTTCCTACAGACTATGCCTCGTTTAACCTATGGAATAACTTAACATTTGAACACTTAAAGCTTAAACACTTAACTCTTTTATCAGTTATCTTTAACACTTGCCCTACCAACGCCACCCAGTAAAACAACATGCATAGAAATAATAACACAATAGATATAAGTGGTGGGTTTCCCAACTGGCAGATCCCGTTTGTAAGCTTTGTATAATAATGAACAGAGGTTACATCAATGGATTTGCCTAATTGGCAGAGCTCCTGGGTGCTGCCCAGCTAACAAACACCCTTACAAGAAAATACACAAGTGTTGGAACATTGACTGTTGCATGTCGCACCCAGCCAAAGTCACATCCTCCTTCGCGAGTTCATAGCACTTGTCGTTCTTGCTTTCCTCTTAGTTGATGACGAAATGAAGTGAGCGTCCTTCCTTTATATTGTGCGCCGACCACACTTTCCGAAACGCCCTCATCCTTAGCACACACGCTAACCCCTTCCGCAGCTAGCATGCTTCCACACTTCTCGGTGCGACGTCGTTTGGTCCAACTCGGGGGTCGCTTTCCCACACATCAAGTGGGTCAAGCGCCTAGACATCCGCACGTCTTAGTCGTCGGCTTGCCTTGTCCGCATCCACGTGCACCCATCCATTTGGTTCACCGCATCCACTTGCCTCGCCGACTTGCCTTGCATTTGCTGCCTTGCGCACAAACCGTGCTCTCGCCCACGTCCGCATGTTTCTTTCCCACGCGCCCAGCTCACATGTGGGTGTTCGACCCAAGTTATACTTGGTGTCATTTTTTCCAAAGGGTGTGCCAACCCCTAAGGCTTGTTTCCGCATCGCGCCACACTCCTGGATGCCATCCCGGTGGTGAGTGTGGGCACTTTCCTTGCTGCCACTTCCGAAGCGTCTTGGCCATGTACATAAAACATTAGTTAGTTGAGATTTAAACTAAATATTTTAAAGGAATGGATGTTGAGACTTCGTCCTTTTTCTTCTCGTGTTAACTCGCCATGAATTACTCTTTCCCCTTGTTATATTCTCTGTCGATTTATGACTTTCACTCCTCTAAAACCAACGGGTAGTTAAAATTTATGGTTGATTACTGGTTGTCTTATGTATGTAAACTTTTGTATTAGCAAGGCTTCCGATCCTTGTGTCTTGTATGATATTAGGTAAATCACTTATTCCCATGAGTAATAACGAACCATAATTCTATGAGTTAAATATGTTTAATTTTTTTTGTTATTGCCAGAAATCATAAGAATCCAAACTAGTAGCGATGGGTCAGGCCTAGGAAAACCTTGAACGAATGTTTCGGTCAATTAAGAAGTCTATTATAAGTCTATTAGAGTGAATAAGATTTTAAAGATACGAGCATGTTTAGAGATTGAGGTGAATTATGTGATTATATAAGTACACAATGGTTATATGTTTATACTATGCTTTTAATTGTATGCACCCATAAAATAATATGGAAATGAAATGTTAAGTAAATATTTTGGAATATAATAAAATTACTTTATTTATATGTGGCTATACATATTTAGATTGTAAATCAAGTTTAGACAAGAATATAAAGTTTAGATGTAAGTGAGAATGGTATAGTTTGGTAAATTGTGTACATACATCATTGAAAAGAAGAAAGGTAGTAACTATCATAAATCATTTACACATATGTAGATACATGAGTTACCGACGTTATTTTTGTTTTCGACAAAAATGTTTATATGCTTTATATGATGGAAAGATAAAGTGTCATTGATATAACCGAGTCGAGTTATAAGTGAGGGTGAATATGACCTTTAGATTGGGAAAAAAATATAACTCCCAATAATATAATCATGATAGAAAATTATATAATGCACCATGTTATAAAAGAAATCATATATCAGTTTTTATTCAGTATAGTAAAAAAAATTTTAAAAAAATGTGCATTGTTGTATTTTTGGGTTTTTACATGTGGTATTAGAGCCTAGATTACGAAACTTGGCCTTATGATGTCCACTAAGTATTATGAGAAAACTAATTTTGTTTATATGTTGTTCTTTTTTCGTGCATAGAAGAAATTTTGTGTTACTAAACTATAGGAAGAAATGGTCGGAAGACGATTCCCTTCCCCACCTGTATGGGTTGAACTTAATGATGAGAACAACAATGTTAATAATGAGATTTGACAAACAATAAGAGATTTACAAGTCAAATTAATGAACTTTAAGACTTAACATGAAAGGGTGCTGAGAACCCAAGAAGAATTAAATGAAGCCTTACTGTCTAAACGGAATGAGATAACTAATGATAAGAATAAAAATAAATTTAAACGAGAAAACTATTCCTCTCACGATCCTCAGGCATGTGCAAGCTAATGAGGGTCACTTTTGGCGCGTTAGATGCAATAGAAAACTGAAAAATCAGGCATCCCTCAAGTTACCTGGATTTTTTGAGATACTTACACAAGATATCTTGCATCGAGTAAAAAAGATGAAACATAGGAAATTGAGTCACGTTTCCAAATATATAAGTTTTAAGTATTGAAAATTTACATAACTATGTCAAATTTCATGTTTTCTAACAGTCACTTTTTCTTTTGGCAAATGATAAGGTATATGTTTTTGTGGGTGCATCCTTTCAATGCCTAAATGACGGTTTTAGGTTACAAAAATTGGTAGACATGTATAGAACGCGTAGCACTAGTGCAGCGCTATTTTTCCAAAATTAAATGTTTATTTTTTATTTTATTTTTAATTATGTAAGTGATCAAACTTTGAGAACGGTACGCCAAATGTGGGTGCAGCCTTTGAAGGTATTAATGCAGTTATTTTGACTTGGATTTTTTATAGCATATAGAGGTCGGTGTCTACTAGTGTAGCACACAATTTTTTTAAAAATGGTTGTGAAATGAAAAAGTTACAGAATAAACACTAAGAGTATATTTTTTACTTATGGAGTGGTGACACAAAAAAATTAGGAAATAAATAGAAAATTTCAATATATTTTTTTTAAATTACATATTTGAAATTTGCATAAAAAATTCTATCTATGCCTAAAATTTTTCCAATAATGGTAATGTATGTCATGCTGTAGAGAGCAGTGAAAAAGAGGCATATTGAGAAAAATGGTAGAAATGTCTAATTAGCTATGGTTTAGTAAATTCCATAGCATAGGTTTGGTAAGCCCGAACCAACCACATAGGACTGTGGCTAACACGCGGGCGTGGGAGGAGTGGGTGATTAGGTGTTCGGGAACGCACGTGCGTTATGTTTAAATTCAAATAACGCATGCGCATTATATATAAATTCAAATTTTATTGTTTTCGTGCTCAATATTATACGAAATGTGCATGCGTTTCTTATGTACAAAACCTGCTAGCGTTGTGTATTTACATAACGCTCATGCGTTATCATCTTCACAAATTTATGTTTTGAAGTGTTAGATGGAGATAAAGGGGGTGAGAGAAAGATGATGAAGATGATGGTGATGAAGATGATGATGGTGATGATGATGATGACGACGACGATGATGATGATGATGATGAAGATGATGATGATGATGATGATGAACATGGTGATGATGATGATGAAGATGAAAATGATGATCATGATCATGATGATGGTGGTGATGAAGATAGAGATGACGATGACGGTGATGATGATGATGATGAAGATGACGGCGATGATGATGAAGATGAAGATGACGATGATTAAGATGAGGATGAGGATGATGATGACAATGATGATGATGAAGATGATGATGATGAAGATGGAGATGACAGTGATGATGATGATGATGATGATGATTGATCATCATCATCATCATCATCATCATCATCATTGTTAGCACCCAAAATGACCCTCAAGTTTGTGGGAGAAGGACACTTCGGGGTAACCACAAAACCACTTGAGATAGTATTTCTGACCCAATACAATCGGAGAGGGATATCTCACTATTTACAAATCCTTCCAGCTCAAGATGTTTAATCAAAACACACTCAGAAGGTCAGATTTCTGACAGAGAAATTGGTTTTTAAAGTTTTGGTAAGATAATCATGAGAGAAACCATTGGGAAATGGATTTTAAACATAACACATATGTCAAATAGCAGTGTTGCTACATGGAATATCAGAACAGAGGCAAGATATCCATCCATTTAAAGTCAAAGGCTGTTGTCTAATGGTAATAGAAGAGGCAATGAACAGTCCATTAGCATGGGCATCTCACAAAGATGGATCCGATGCTAACTTTAGTGGAAAAGTTTCATGAACACTTAGAATTAAAAAGACAAAGCATGAGCACATAAATTATGTCTTAATCTATACTTATCCAAGCATGAAAAGGAATACAATATAGAAAAGAGAAACAAGAAAAACATTCACAGAAGAGGAAGAAGATATAGACTATAAGATAAACAACACATGAATCTCTGTAAAAAAAAACAAGCTGCAACACTGCAATTTTATTAAGGATTATGCCTCAAAACAAAGCTCACCCTTTTTAGGTCTCAACCCTCTAACTTCCAACCCCTTACTCTCTCGATTACATGGAAATATATAGGCCCTTAGGCTTGGATTATCTAACAGAAAACAATTATGAATGTGCTGATAGCTGTATGGCTTGGCCCATTGCCTTCAAGAACAAGCTGCAACAGAAATGGATGCTAGCAGACAAGCCTGACTAACTCTACATGTGGCATTTCATGACTTGAGGGCTACAACAACCCCCCAGCAGCTGGAAAACCCTCAGTGGCCTCAAAATATAGGAATATTACATATTTAACAGGGTGTGAAACGAAATGGATGCAAAAATGCCATGAACAGACCACTAGCTTATGTTTTAGCTATGACATGGCCTTGCTGGTTGAATAAATCCTCCACCTTCAGAGAATCATCCACCTGTTCTTTTCTTGTTGAAGGAGGAGGTGTCACTATCTCAATGGGAATGATGTAGTCTTTGAGAATTTCCACATTTTGGTGAGTCTTTTGCTCAGCTTTCCGGACCCCTCCCTTATTCTTCTTCCGCCGAGCCTTCTTGTGCACCTATCGAGCTTGTTGCTCCTCGAGCTGATTGGCGGTGCTTTCTTCCAAGTGATCAAAATTTACAGGGGACGAGGAAGGGAGATCATCTTTCACATCTAACCATGCCTGCTTTGGCACAAAGACCACTCCGGCTTCTTGATTTCCCCCATGAACAGATCTTAACTGCAAATATTCGGATTGATAAGTCTGCCACCTTTCCGAATATGGATGCATACAACAAAACACAGGGAAACTGTTTATAATGGCATGGTGATCATGGATAATCATTTGGCATGATTGCTCAACATGAATTTTTACATGCCCCAGGACGATGACTAGGATCCTGCGTGGCGTTAAACGGATTTGACTAGACTCTCGCGTTTAGTGGAAAGGCATATGATGGCTTGGGCAGTTATTCTTCTATAGAAGAAGTGTTTTTAAACCCACATCTCCACGATCGAATCAGCATCGTCTATCTTGACCTTACTCTCATCCTGACCGTCGAATGGCATGGCCCCTACCGAGTTCGCGGATTTCAACTTTGTCAATGTCCCGAACATGTTTAATCCGTGAACAATTTCTCTGCCATTGATCTTCACCCCCGCCGGATCCGCGCCGTCCAATCCTGCAACCTCTACCAAAACTTTGCGAATATGAAAACGCCTATCTTTCGTGGTCGTCAAATCTAAGAAGTACACTAGGGCTGTAGATCTGCACCGCCAACCGTTAATCGGGCTTCTAACCTACTCGCGGGATAGTTCCTCCCCCCTTCGCTTAAGAAAACCCTAATTCCTTTCACGAGGTGTGCTCACGGCCGTTAATCCGCTTTCCTTAGATCGGAGTCGTTCATCAGTGCCTCCACATAACTTATGGGTGGGATTTGCAAATTTAGCCTTCTTTGACATGTTTAGACTTAGGCTCCGACCATTTCATCCCCTAAACCATGAATACCAATCCAGTTATTACACTTATCACTCCTATGGCCTGTTTGGCTTAAACCATTGAGGCATTGTCCATCGTTTTCAGGGATTTAACCCCCCATTTCATCTGGGACTGAACTGGTGCTAACAACTGGCTCCTATTGGGGATGTTATCCTCCCTGTGAGGTAGCAAAGAACCCCGCAAACCAGTTCCTTATCCATTGGGTTGTTCCCATCACAAAACTGCAACCTGCAACTCTTTATTGAAAGCAAACTAATCTGCACACGCTGGAAAACCAACTGAAAATTGAAACATACTACTGCAACTAAAAATGTTGAAAAGGTGCTTGCTATGTCGAGCTTATTTATGCACAGATCACCCTACCCTATGCTACTAGAATGGATGCCATATCAGGTGATACAAAAGTGCCAATGTAACCAATCCAGCTACCTACTCCATAAGTAAACTCCCTCATCATGCTGGACTAAAACCAGAAAATAAGGACATAATGATAGACAACAATGATGGTAGGGGCAATCTTTTTGGCAGAAGCAAAGGCAGCTACTCCAACTGAAGAGTTTATCCATGTAATCAGATACTAAAGTCATAAAATGCATGATACCCTCCAAATTTATCTATCACTTCTTGGTCATGGCAAGGTTTCCCTAGCTATAGCTTATATGGCACTCTATCAAACTGCGATTTTGCTTACAGCCTGGCAAATCCTTCTTCAAAAAACTGTAAACAGCATGCTCATCTTCTTTTTCATTCTTCTCATTCCTACTAGGTGTAGGGATTGAATGTTCATAACAGGTTTTAAGTAGAACCTAAAAATCATGTGTGCTTGATCCCTTAAGAAACCCTATAGGACTAGAACAATTAGTTTTATGCACACCTCTCTGTTGTAAATGTAGATTTAAAGCATGAGAGGTTGTTTTAACACATGCGTTATCAATATCTTCCCCCTCTTGGCTGTTTAGAATTCCTGGGTTAAAAACTTGATTTTGCTTTGGTGTTTTGAAAGAAACACCATCCCAATTTTCGAATGGATCAAGGAAAATAACTTCTTCTTGATGTGAAGGCCCCGAGCTCGAATGGTATGAAGAAAGGATAGGCTGGCTATCCTGGTTCCTTTCCATATTACTCCTCATCTGACCAACATGTTGAATGTACTCATTAAATTCATGAGAAATAGTAAGCAATTCTTTGTTGCTAACATCATCTACTCCATATTCTATTAAGGGAAAAACCCTTGTTTGTTGGAAACCCTCATGCATACATTGATAATCAGTCTCTCCTCTCTTGTGCTGATGAAGGCAAGGTTCCACATTGTAACATACCCTTTTTGCTGAAAAACATTTTATGTTGGAAAACATTATGTTAACTTTTATTGTAAAGTTTTATATTGGACAAGTGTCCAAGGACGACTGTAATTGCACAATATTTTATTATTTAATAAATTAAATAGGAGACAAACACCTAAGGGGACTGTTGTAAGAGTGTTTACTGACCCACTAGTTGGAATGGAATATGGGGTAGAAGGAAATGGACAAGTGGCAGCATCATGATGCAACTAACTAGCTGTTGGTATGGGACAACTCCCTTGAAATGTGGTCATAGTGCCGTGGAAGGTGGGAATGGAGCTTGAGGCTCATTTATTGAAAACTGACCACTAAAGACCTAGGCAGTCTATATAAGAGCGATCGAATTATGAACTGAGGTTCATCACTTTTCCTGACGAGGAAATTTACCTTGGGGTTTTGCTGTGCTTACACCCAAGAGATTCAATGAGGGGATATGATGAGTTATGATCATGGTGTAAGTCTGCCTGTTATACTACTGAGTGCAGAAGTTATATTGCTGAGTGCAGAAGTTATATTTTGAGTGCAGAAGTTATATTACTGAGTGCCTTGCTTCTACGCAAATTCCATCTACTTAGTGGTTCAGTAAGTAAGCTCGAGGGTCCAAAGGAAGCAAGTAGTTTTGGTTGCTTCTTCTGGAAAAAGGTTGGGAGGAACAGGCCTCCTTGGGTGTTTGTAGGCCCTATCTTCATCTACAATTTCTACTTGTCTTTTCTAATTCTAAGTAGTTAAAATTTCTATCTGTAATTATTAATTTACTGTTTAAAGGATGTTATTATACAAATGCATTTATTTTAGTTTCTGACTTAATTAGGATTTTGTATAGTAATGATTATGTAAGATGAATTGAATAAAAATATTTCTCTACATTTTCCCCCATGCTAATGTTTCTGCATCGTACTCTAGTACAGAGAAGGAGATTAAGGTAGATAAATTGATAGGCAGATTGCCAAATGAATGAGAAGATTAATACTATTGTATTTCATTAGTTTTTCTTACCATAAATAATATATGCTTAGGTTCAGAAATTTTAAAGGTATATAGCATCACAATCACTATAATTATTCTTGCTTTAAAGATAAATTCTATGTCTTTCATTTATCATTCCCTTCATCGGTTAAGTGTTTAAGGTTCACTGTATTTTTCTTTTCACCAATTTTTTTTGAAATAACAGCTGCAAAATAATTATTTCCTAAGTACACAGTATTGTTATCCAATGCTGCTAGCAAGTATATATAATCACAAAAACAAATAGAACTCTTTTTATTTCAAACAAATGCATGATTATTTAACACTAAATTTTTATGCACAGTATTCATAAAGTAGACATTGTAGTAGTCCTGTTATAGGATACACTTGATAGGTTTTCTTAGATTATTTTCTCTCTCAAAAACAGTATAATATTACACTTCATTTTTATCTTCTTTTGCTAATAATTACATCTTAAATAGTTGCAAGGATACATGTAACAGAAACTACAACATTTTTATTTCATTTTTACCTTGGACAGGAATAGTAAAATCTAAGATCTAGGTTCTTCTAAGTTTTCCAAAAAGAATCATATTTTATTCTGTATTATGCCCTATTTCAATAATAGAACGAGTATTGTTTTTCTATTGTATTTTTCAACTAACAAAGCACGAGTCATCTGGATAAATAGCTTACACATATACAAATCTTTTCAACATCATCATTTAAAATAGAATAAGAAAATAGTTACAATCTCATTACATAACTGCGAATAGAAAACATTGACTCTCGGCTCTCGGCCGACACTTAAATTCGAAAGACATGAACAACAAGTGACACTTTCAATACCATCAGCTTAGGCACAAAAATGATTATCATATACATTCCTTAAGACTGAATTAAAGAGCATCTCGGCATCAACATGAGACTACCATATCACGTTTCAATTGAAAACCATTAACAGTAAAACCATACGATTATCCACCTTAAGAGTTAAACATTTGTTATCATTACAACAAAAGAAAACTACTATTAAAGAACAACGTGTTAGGGTTCGACCTCTCAGTACAAGGCTAAACCCTTGGCTCCCATCATTCCACAAAAACATAGTAGATTGCAAACGATAAGTTTTGTTTTCTTTACACAAAATGGAGCAATGCTCACTGTATCATCGACACAAACACATGTCGTATGAAAACACAAATTCTTTCATTTACCAAAGAAGGTAGAAGGGTAAAACCCTCTCCTCTGATTATTTTCTATTATAGTTTTAATTGAAAAACAAACACTACAGAAACAACAACGAAGGGGTTGAGGATTTCATCCTCCCCAAGCTTCCAAACAACTCACAAGATTTTCGACGAAGTTCACTCCTCAGATCCCAAGAAAATATGAAGTCTCGGCAATAATACAGGAAGGTCCATAAGTCACCTAACCGAAGCAATAGGGTAACCATCGAGGCTTACCATTATCTCTTCGCAGCTACCAGTTATTGAAACCTGAGTATGGTGCCGGTTGACGAAGAAACCTACCATTTAAAACAAGTAGTGGTCAAAACACATTTTTAAAGAAGTCATTACATGTGAAATATCAATAACTCAAACTCTAATTAGAGTGGAAGATACAAGGTTCGAACCTGAGAAACATTACCTTTCATTTATCCCCAAAGCAGAATGCCAAAGACACTGCAAACTATATCCATTACTCCATCGTCGAATGCAGCAAAGGATGGACGAACAACTCTGAGAAACTATCACTTAACAAACGAGGAAAGTCGGGTATCGAAGCAACCTACAGGTAGAACTGTTAATCACCTTGGAACCTTTGCAACACCAAGCTGCTATTGTAAAAGCCTCACTGGAGTATCGGTCCCTGAAATCCATCAACAGGTTCCAGTTAAAACATCAACAGGTCACGGTTTCGAACCGTGGGCACTCCACAAATACCTGCTAACGAAACCTTGAAGGCTCTCGGCTTGTCGGCCTCTCCATAGAGCCACTACACAATACAATGAATGTCGAGGAACATTAAACTTCAAAAAACATAGTGGTGGTTAGGTTAGATCCCAATGTAAAAGACCTTGCTTGATCAATGGTGGAGATCACCCGAAGGGTTTTCACGTAATCCCAAGCGACAACCATAGTAGAGACACCATTAATACCCTTATCCACCAAGGAGGACAGCTCGGATATCTTTGAACCTAAACACATACAGATCGTCACGTTGTTTGACCCATCACCATCCCTTCACGTGCCTAGCACCCCGACGATGTCCATGGAGACATTCCACTGTCTCGGTATTTGGGAGTATTAAATGTAGAAGGAAATCGAAGTTCCTGCCAGCACGAAACCATCATAATGTTAATTCTTAACCAACCTTGTAATGTATCGATTCCTTGGTAAAAAGCACAACTATGTCATGTTATACACCTTGTGTCATGACAAGGTTGTATTCGTTTTCATTGCTAGGATTCCATAATGTAAAAGGGTCATGCGATGCACACACAAATATGTAATTATTCATTATTCATAGGATAAGGTTTAAGCCATTGCATATAGTTCCTACACTAGATTTTAAATAGGAATTATATATAAGATTTAAAATATGAATTTGCAATTAGTTCCTAGGCTAGAAATTGATCATGAATTTGTATATAGTTCCTAAGCTAGAATTTGAATATGATTTCGCAAATAGTTGCTAAGTTAGAAGTTAAATAAAATATTGCATGTAATTCCTATACTCTAGAGCATACAAGAAATTGCATATAGATATTGTACGCTAATTGTACTTAGCCATTACATATAGAATTTGTTTATCCTTACAAGTATGCATGAAATAGAATCTCACAATATTGATATATGGATTTATTCTAGTGATTGTACAAAGTAATAAAAAGGTTAGTATAGGGTTATAAATTGTACAACTGACATACTTCTATTTTATAAGCTAGGCTAACTGAAGTTTCTCACCTGATGGCAATTTCGATATTTTGTCTCTAAAACCATTAAGACTTGGAGATTACTGAAACTGGTTACAAACTCTTCGGTCACATGTCGTAAACACTAAAGCTCTTACCTGTAATCTGCGAAAGAGGATGATTCAAATGTTTTAGCACAAATGCTAAGTAAGCCTCGGGGCATTCGTGGGACCCCTTCATTATCAAATAGAAAAACAATAGTTAACATTTATAAACTTTATATCGTTGGATCAACAACAAAGGAATGGTGAAAATACAGTTGAGTAAGAATAACATCGAAACATAGATATTAATCATCTTGCCGCAAACATTACACTTTTGACCAACACAGGATTTAGTACAGCATGACGACATTTAAGCATTTATTATATTTTCACACAGTTAGATTATGCATTAAAATCTATACCAAAAAATTTTAAATTTTAGGATGTTACATGTGGTATCAGAGTGCAAGCTCAAACTCTAGGCCTGAAACAGGCTCACGCGTGCAAACATAAAATAAAAACCAGAAAGTTTATGTTACTAACTTTTGTTTTAATTTTATTTTTGTACAAAACGAGTTGTTATTAATTTGCAGGTATGGACATACCGGAGGAATCAGTAGAGGACAGATCTCCTCGTAATGAGCATAATAATAATAATAATAATGAAGGAATATATGTTGAATTAAATAACCAATCTTCAGAACTTCTTCGTACTGTAAAAGATTTGAAATATGAGATAAGAACTGTTAAAGAAGAAAATGAACGCATTATGAAAGCACAGGAAGAGTTAAATCAGATTCTAATGGGGAAATACCATCACGAAGAAAGATGAAGGAAATCAGAAGTAAATTCTGATTCTGGTACAATGTCCCACAAACATAAACACAAGAAAACAAAGAATGGAAAAAGTATTAATTACTCTTCATCTGAATCTGATCGAAGTAATGGTAAATATGATCATGACAGCAGTGACAGTGATTGTTGTTCCAAGAAGAGGAAGTATAAACATCATGAACAAATTACTGGAGAGTTTAAAAAGATTAAGCCACCAACTTTTAATGGAAAAAGTGAAAAGGGTGAGACAGCTTAAGCATGGCTATCTGGAATGAAGAAGTACTTTAATATCTATGATTACTCTTTCTCAGTTAAAGGCCAAGATGGCTATTTACAATCTGATCGGAAAGGCATATATTTGGTGGCAGGATCTTAAAAGAATTAAGAGCATAAAGGAAAGAGACGTAACATGGAATATGTTTAAAAAGTTATTTAAGAAAAAATTCTTGTCAGAACAGTACTATGAAGATAAGTCAAAAGATTTGTATGATTTAAAATTGGGTACTATGAACATGAAGGAGTTGTGCAGCAAGTTCCTTAGCTTGCTTAGGCATGTACCTTACATGGTCGAAGAGAAGCCTAAAGTACAAAGGTTTCTAAGTTGTCTACCTTTCAACATAAAAGACAGGATTGAGTATGATAACCCTTCCACTCTGGAAGAGGCTATGAGGAAAGCAAATTTCTATTTTGATCAAAATAGAAAAAGAGAAGGAACAACGGGCTGGAAAAGTAATAAGTCTAATCATTTCGAGCATAAAAAGAAAAGTTTTAATCATAATTATGGAAGTTTTAAGAAAAATTTTAATAACAAAAATTTTTGAAGTAATAATAATTACAAGAGTAATGCACCACAGAATTTTACTGCTGCAAGAAATGTACCTAATAACAATAACAACACTAGGTATGCTGAACAGAAAGAACCTTTGAAGTGTTTTGATTGTGGTGGACCACATAAGAAAGCAGATTGCCCACGCAACAAAAGGACAGTCAACAATATTCATAGCATACAAGCGAAGCCAACAGTTGGTGATGTGGCAAGAGAAATGCCAAGGATAAATGCAGCGCTGGAAAATCGTCAAGCAGACCATCAAACGTCCATCGTCAAAATCAAAGGTATGCTACAAAACTGATCTATTTCCATTTTAACAGATTCAAGTGCAAGTTTGAGTTATGTTTCACCAGAATTAGTGAAAATTTGTAAGTTAAAGGTAGAGAAATTCGATAATTCATGGCTAGTTCAGTTAGAGACAGGCACTAAAAGAAATGTTACAAACTTTGTTAAGAATTGTGATGTATTATTGAGTTAACTAAAAACCCAAGTTAATCTGAATGTTTTACCCTTAGGGTCATATGACGTGTTAATTGGCATGGATTGGATTAGACAGCATAGAGTAGTAGTTAATTTTTATGAGAAATCTTTTACTTTTATGAATAATGAAGGTAAAATTGAAACAGTAAAAGGAATTCATAGGAAGATTTCAGTAAGACAAATTTGTGCGTTACAAGTTAAGAGAGCTGCCAGAAAGGGTTGTAAAATGTTTGTTGTTAATGTTATTAATGACGAATGTTCATCTAAAGAAGATAAGTTAAAACTAGAGGATATTCCCATCCTTAGGGACCTAACATATTCCTGGAAGAGATTCCAGGATTACCATGGAAAATGGAATTTGATTTCACCATTGAGTTAGCACCAAGTGCGGTACCAAACTCAAAGGCTCCCTACAGGACAAATATTCTAGAGTTAAATGAGTTAAAATCCCAGCTGAAGGAATTAATAGATAAAAATTATATAAGGCCCATTGTGTCTCCTTGGGGAGCACTAGTAATTTTTGTTAAAAAGAAAGACGGCACCATGCGACTGTGCATTTATTATTGTCAGCTTAATAAAATGACAATTAAGAATCGATATCCCTTTCCCCACATTGATGATCTATTTGATCAAGTATGTGGAGCAGAGATATTCACTAAAATTGATTTAAGGTCCGGATATCATCAAGTTAGAATAAAAGACGAAGACATATTCAAAACCGCTTTCAGAATGCGATATGGACACTACAAGTTCGTAGTTATGCCTTTTGGGCTAACCAACACACTGGCAGTGTTCATGTGTTTATGAACAACGTTCTGCATAACTATTTGGATCAGTTTGTAGTTGTATTCATTGATGATATTCTGATTTACTTAAAAACTAAAGAAGAGCATGACGAACATTTAAGAATAATTTTGCAAGTGTTAAGAGAACATCAGCTTTATGCTAAGTTCAGCAAATGTGATTTTTATAAAGATAAAATATAGTACTTAGGTCACATAATATCTAAAGATGGAATTTCTATCGACCCTGATAAGATAAAAGCAATTAACGAGCGGCTTGTCCCTAAAGATGTAACTGACGTTCAGTCATTTATGGGGATAACAGGCTACTACAGAAATTTTATTGAAGGGTTCTCACAAATTGCAAATCCCATTACTTCTTTGCAGAAGAAGGGGAAGAAATTCGTATGGGATCAAAAGTGTTAAGAAAGGTTTAATAAGTTAAAAGAATTATTAACCACTGCACCAATTTTAAAAATTGTTGATCCCAATAAGGACTTCGTTGTATGCACTGATGCATGCAACGATGGACTTGAAGGGATCTTAACTCAAGAAGGTCATGCCATTGCTTTTAAGTCAAGGGAATTAAAAATTCATGAAAAGAATTATGCAACTTACGATCTTGAGTTGGAAGCCGTGATACATGCACTAAAAATGTGGTGCCATCACGTGATTGGAAGAAAATTCATACCAATGACAGATAATAAGGGTTTGAAGTATTTGTTGGATCAAACAAATCTTAACGCAAGGCAAGCTAGATGGCTAGCTTTCCTTAGCGAGTATGATCTCGAGATTCAACACCTTAAGGGGAAAGAAAACAAAGTTGTTGATGCATTAAGCAGGAATCCCAAATTAAGCTTTATGGCAGCAATCAACACGTTTAAGACAGATTTGAAAAATCAAATTGAAGAAGGAATTAAACAAGATGAAAATTATCAAAAATTGCTTGGTAAAGTTGCTAAAAATTTATTTGAAAATTTAATAACAAATTACAACATTAATAAAAAGGACTTAATGACTTATAAAAACATAAATTATGTACCAAATGTGTCAAAGGTTAAGCTGTTAATTTTGGATGAAGTTCATAAGAGTCCTTATTCATGACATCCATGTTATCAAAAAATGATAACTATGTTAAGAAATGATTATTTTTTGCCCAACATGAAGAATGAAGTGGTTGAATACATAGCTAGATGTTTTGAATGTCAGATCATTAAGGATGAACATCAACACCCAGCTGGACTATTGCAGCCATTGCCAATTCCAGAATGGAAATGGGAGATTATAAGTATTAATTTTATTACAGGTTTGCCTAAGAACCAGAAATAGAATGACTCCATAATGGTGGTTGTGTACAAGCTAAGTAAGGTTGCTCATTTTATTCCTGTTAAAACCACTTTTAAAGCTTCTAACATTGCAGATGTATTTATGAAGCAAATCTTTCGCTTGCACAAAATTCCAAAGGTAATTATTTCTGACCGGGACTCTAAGTTCACTGAAAATTTTTGGACAACACTGTTTAAAGGTTTAAATACTAAACTAAATTTCAACACTTCTTTCCACCCACAAACTGATGGTCAAACGGAAAGGGTAAATTAGATTTTAGAAGACATACTAAGAATGTATGTCAAAGATCAACCAGCTAAGTGGTAATATTATTTACATTTAGCAGAATTTACATACAATAATCATTATCAAGCATCTACTAAGTTTAGTCCATTTGAGATTTTGTATGGAAGAAAATGTTGTACTCCTATTTCTTAGGATGACCCTGTAGACAGATTAATGCTAGGACCAGATTTATTGAAAGAAATGGAGCTAACCCTGAAATAGGTTCAAGGTAACTTAAAAGTTGCTCAAGATCAGCAAAAACGTTATGCAGATTTGAAACGCATTGAAAGAGAATTTCAAGTTGGAGACCATGTTT
This sequence comes from Larix kaempferi, assembly GCA_027924585.1. NCBI lineage: Eukaryota > Viridiplantae > Streptophyta > Pinopsida > Pinales > Pinaceae > Larix > Larix kaempferi. Next base: position 1,252,394 of record BSBM01001486.1, on the reverse strand, counting down.
TTATAAAGATAAAACCCAAGAAGAGTTATTTGAAGCCTTGGAATTGTGCTAAACTAGCACCAAGGTACTGTGGACCATTCGAAGTCCTATCAAGGATTGGAGCTATTGCATATCAATTGGCTTTTCCATCTGATTTAAAAATCCATAATGTTTTTCACATTTCTGTTTTAAAGAAGTATGTGAACAATGCTACTCATGTGCTGAATTGGAATGACATACAAGTGGAGCCCGAAAGAGATTTTCAGGTGCAACCAAACTGTATTCTCGACAGGAGGAAAATTATGCTTCGGAATCATACCATAGGGCAGGTAAAAGTGCAATGGAAGCACCTTAGCTCTGATGAAGCTACCTAGGAAATGGAAAGTAAAATGCAGGCAGCATATCCAGTTCTATTCCAGGAAGGATCAGATGACGAATAATAATTATCGAGGACGATGTTGAGCTTAAGTGGGGTGTTTGTAACATACCCTTTTTGCTTAAAAACATTTTATGTTGGAAAACATTATGTTAACTTTTATTGTAAAGTTTTATATTGGACAAGTGTCCAAGGATGACTGTAATTGCACAATATTTTATTATTTAATAAATTAAATAGGAGACAAACACCTAAGGGGACTATTGAAATAGTGTTGACTGGCCCACTAGGTGGAATGGAATCTGAGGTAGAAGGAAATGGATAAGTGGTAGCATCATGATGCAACTAACTAGCTGTTGGTATGGGACAACTCCCTTAAAATGTGGTCATAGTGCCCTGGAAGGTGGGACTGGAGCTTGAGGCTCATTTATTGAAAACTGACCACTAAAGACCTAGGCAGTCTATATAAGAGCCATCGAATTATGAACTGAGGTTCATCACTTTTCCTGATGAGGAAATTTACCTTGGGGTTTTTTTGTGCTTGCACCCAAGAGATTCGATGAGGGGATATGCTGAGTCATGATCATGGTGTAAGTCTACATGTTATACTACTGAGTGCAAAAGTTACATTGCTGAGTTCAGAAGTTATATTTTGAGTGCAGAAGTTATATTACTGAGTGCCTTGCTTCTACACAGATTCCATCTACTTAGTGGTTCAGTAAGCAAGCTTGGGGGTCCAAAGGAAGCAAGTAGTTTTGGCTGCTTCTTCTGGAAAAAGGTTGGGAGGAACAGGCTTCTTTGGGTGTTTGTTGGCCCTATCTTCATCTACAGGTTCTACTTGTCTTTTCTAATTCTAAGTAGTTAAAATTTCTATCTGTAATTATTAATTTACTGTTTAAAGGATCTTATTAGGGTGAATCCACGAATGTGGTTCAGCATTTTTGGCGGATCACATGGGGAAAATTCATTTTTCGGACCCTCGATCGAGGTATTTTAGAGCCCTCGATCGAGGTTTTAAATGCTCGATCGAGGGTTTAAAAATACCCCGATCGTGGGCTCTAACATACCTTAATCGAGGGTCTAACCAAACCCTTGATTGAGCAAATCCTCAATCGAGGGTTCGGTTAGACCCTCGATCAAGGGTTTGCTCAATCCGACAAGGAAAAAAAAACAAAACAGGGCCCGGTCGGCCCTGTTTTGTGCAGTGGCTTGACAAATCCTCGATCGAGCAAACCCTCGATCGAGGGGTTAGACCCTCGATCGAGGTTTTGCTCGATCGAGGGTATGTGACAGGGAAAAAAAAACAAAACAGGGCCTGGTCGGCCCGACCTTGTGCAGTGGCTTGACAGAGACAGAAACAACAGCGACTGGGGACCTCGACCGAGCACACGCCTGACTCCACCTCCCCACAGTGATGACACCTCCCCACGCAGACACCATCATGTCATCTATTCCACCATGTGGGTAGAATTCCACCATTTTTTTCGTTATTTAAAAAAATATATATTTTGTATTTGTTGTATAAATTTGTGTTTTTTATCAAATCTAGTTTTAATTTGGTTTTCTAGAAATGGTTAAGATGTAGGCATTGAAACTAAACCAAGATTGAAAGCGAAAACCGCCATTGACACCAAACTAATTGAAAAAAAAAAATATTTGATTTAACTAAAACAAAAACCCATTTCAAACCAAAACCATTTGAAATTTGAAATAGATTTAGGGTTTTAGATATTTTGCAGTTATTTGTTTAAATTATTTGATTTATTTTTGTTTATATATCAACCGGTAGCATTTCACCGCATAAATGCTACCGGTTTTATTTTAAAATGTGTTTTTACAAGCAGAAATGCTGTCCATTTTTTTTCAATCCTCCGAGAACGCCAAGAGGATTGAAAAAAAAAACCATTTGAACCTAAAACAAAAAACCATTTCAAAACAAAAACCAAAACTATTTGAAATTTGAAATAGGTTTAGGATTTTAAATTTATTTTTCATTTATTTGTTTAAAAATTATTTGATATGTAAATTTGTTTATATATCAACCGGTAGCATTTCACCGCATAAATGCTCTCGGTTTTATTTTAAAATGTGTTTTTACAAGTAGAAATGCTGCCAATTTTTTTTCAATCCTCCAAGAATGCCAAGAAGATTGGAAAAAAAAATCATATGTTAATATTAATATTATAATATCAAAAATTAAAAAATGAATATTAATAATATATATAATCATATATTATTTATTAATTTTTACTTAATTTATTTAAAAAAATAATATTTAATGTTAATAATATAATATAAAAAATTAAAAAATGAATATTAATAATATATAATCATATATTATTAATCATAACCATAACCAACTTGCCAAATTGTCCTAAATAGGATCCCCTCTTAGGCCATGAAAAGTATGTCCACAATGTGAGCATCAATGAAGATAAATTGGCCTGGAACCATAATGGATAGCTTGGAAAAATTCCCAACATCAGGTGGCCTAACATCATTAGATGATGTCTCTGAATGATACTGAAGCCACTACAAATTCATTTTGCTAGACTAAACTACATGTGTTTGGATTAGATTTGTCCACCATCTTTGTGGAATACAAACTACAATTCAACAATAAAAACACCTTTTTAAAAATATGGACATTTCTAAAATGTAAAAATTATAAAAATGGCTAGACAAATAAAACTTACGGAAATGCTCCTTGGAAATTGGCAATGGATGACTGACTATAGGTCCTCTTAGAACAAGCTCATATTACCTAACATTACTCTGTCAACCTTATTATTTATAAGGAAAATACAATGAAAGAATATTATTTTATTTCTATCCTTTAAGTCCCTTGACCATAGCTTTATGATTGTTATTAAAAAATATTGGGACTAGTGGTGAAAGAGGGATACATGGATTTCTCATGAAGGCATGTGGTCTATCCTTTGCAAGAAAATAAAATTCCTGAATTTTGGGCATGCACATGATTATTTGAAATTCATTCTTACTAGATTTGGGATCATAGCCTAGGTCGCCATAGTTTTTACAAACATAGAAATTATTCAAACAAGTACAATCATTATGAGAAAACTATGCACAAAAAAATGGTCATACAAAATAATTCCTCCATTATTTAGTGAACTAGAAAATAATTATTGCTAGAACTACAAACTTTTCCCATTCGTTCCGCCCAAAATGGTGAACCACATTTGTGGATTCACCCAAATCTTCTTATTGCTAGAACTACTCTATTGGTGTTGAACTCTAGATGTGGATCTTGATTTAGTGGAACATTGTTGCAAGTTGGTGTTAGTGATATGAAACCATGCAGTCTTCATTCATATCCGAACCGTTGGTACAATTCTATCCATGTGAATGATATTTGTTAAATTCGAGCATGGGAAGAAATCATGGATTACTGGCCATTGACGTATGGCGTTAACCAATGTGAAACAACTAACCAATAATGAAAATGATTGTCAAGGTACCTTAGTGCATTTTGATAGGTATGAAATGATATATTGAAATCGATTCCCCCATAGAATATGATAGTCAAGATGATAGAATATGATAGTCAAAATTAAAAAATTACAATGTTCTCCCTAAATCTGATCTAGGTATGTGATATTCTTGGTGAGTGTGTCTGTGGTGAATTTATGAGTTCACCCCACAAAAAATATTCTATACATGTCTCTTAGATCTTAAATATGGTTTTTAAACAACTTGTGGCAAGTTATAACAAAATATTGTAGATGGTCAAGTCAAAGTAGACATTACAAGGTTTTCAGCTCACTACCTTGCAGGGGGTAAGCTCATCACCTTATCCATAATGTGTTAGAACTGGATGTTATAAACATGTCCCATCAAGAGATCATGCACTCATGAATTGCAAACGGATTTAATTTTTCAGAAAACCCCGATAGTAGAATTACAAGTTGATATAAAGACTCGTATCCATATTTTTCTTTTCTAATCTTCCAAATCACAACTAGACATAGGAAGAGAGCATATGCATGAATATGGTGACTCTCTATATTTTGAAATCTACAACTTTAAAAGCATAGTAGAAAAAAATTCACCTCGTATGCAAACCTCAGACTTTTAGCTCCTGAAACTCTACTTGTTTTTCCTCCTTCATATGCATCCCTTCATAGTTTATCCTTCCAATGGTTAGTGGATGGGGTGGTTCTTACTGCACCACCAAATGGAATTGAAATAATTAAAAACTACTCTACCATTTATATTCAAATGAAATAAATCTATAGAAAACACACCCTACTTAGAAAATTCCAATGCAAAACTAATCATGTATTTGTATGCCTTCATGCTACTAAGACCATGTTGTCACCAAGTTCTCTATTGACATGAGTTAGATTTGTACTTATCAATCTGGGGTGTCTGTAAAATTATGAGATGCCAACAAAATATATGCATAACTAGGCATCTAAACTAATGCAACTTGCTTAATAGATCATTTCCAGAAGTCAATATTAAACATTGAGGCTATATTCATTTAGTTCACTCAACAATTCAAATAACTTGCTTAGCTCTATCAAACACCAAATCCGAAAAAATAAATCTTGCAAAATTGAATCCAAAAATCTAAAACAATGATTGTAGGAACCTTCCTCTCTCTCGATGGTTGAGGATCAATAGGAGCAAACTCTAGTCCAGTTGTGGCCTTGAATTTGAATTGGAATTGAAATTGAATTTGGAGTTGAATTTGAAATTGAAATTTGAAATTTGAAATTGAAATTGAAATTTGAATTTGAATTTGAATTTGAATTTGAATTTGAATTTGAATTTGAATTTGAAATGCGAAATTTGAAATAGAATTTGAAATTTGAATTGAATTTGAATTTGAAATTGAAATGTGAAATTTGGAATAGAATTTGAAAGAAAATTAGAATTAGAAATTGAAATGTGATGCAGATAGTCCTGAAGAGAGAGATTCGGTGCTTCATGCTCCACGAAGCACGAGAGGATCTGATGTCGCCCGACAGGGAGGCCATCAGCAACACTCCCATTCAATGAGGAGTGATGCTAGGCCAGGGTCGGCTGCCACTGGTGGCGGTAGCAGGAGAGATAGTGTGTCGGTTCATCCCGACGACATACATGTGGATCCCCAGGAGGAGGATGTGCAACAAGACATGAGTGCATCAAGTGCGTATTTTTTGTTAGTACATTTTCAGTAAATTTGTAGTATATAAGGCATTGAATTTCAGCTGCAAGTTATAATAAATATTTTTAGTAACATTCGTGTTTTGGTTTGGATCGCAGGTGCCCCATCAGGGGGATCGTACAATGATGAGGTCACACAGATCACTCTCGCTGATATCATTTCCCAGCGAGAGTGGGTGATCTCATGTGCACTTTGAGGGAGGATTCTCCCACACAACGATCTTTGTCGATGATGTTATCAGCAGTTGATGAGATGTTGGCCCTCTACAAGAGGGTAGGACCTCTCAGTGACATTTGACGACATTCATACTAGAGGAGGAGACATGGTGTCATTGGGATCCACAAATGGGAGGATGTCAAAGTCGCCATAAGAGGGCATGACATCAAGGGTGCTTTATTCGACATCCCTCGTGACCATGCCCCCGGTCAACTGCTTAGACTCGGGGAGTTTAAGTTGGAGGTCGCTGCACCGCATCTATATGATAGATTCATGGGAGTGTGGGGCATGTTCCCCCACCATGACTAGGTCCCACTATACTTTGAAAAACATGTTTATGCAGAGTTTGTTTTGGACATGCACCCGGATTACACTAGCACAGGGTCCCAGTTCTATGGGGCTGGTAGGGGACGCTCCTACCAACGTCCTGGAGCTCGGAGAGACCCTGCCTTCATGGCACCCTCTCTGAGGTTGGTACCATTTCCAAAAAGGACGGTTATCAGGTCGGGGGATGTGGCACAATCATCCTAGCTTGCTGTAGAGTCTAGACAAGAACTTGTAGAGTCGTTGTTCACTGCCATGGACAGTGCTATTGTTGTTGTGCATGGATAGGCATCTAGACCACCCCCTCCACCTCCAGAGCCAGAGATAGAGTATGTCTCTAGTGACATGCTCGGGAGTTTCGATGGTGAGACCCTACTGCGGTATGCTGAGTCAACGCGAGATGCATACTTTCAGTTATATCGTAGATGTGTCACTACAAGACAGGTATACTTTTGTACAATTATGTATATATGTTCTTCATGTTACATCATATCAATGTCGCAAATTGAATGGTCAATAATACTTAAGGGAGTTGTATTCTATTGATCCATGCAGGGGACCCTATTCATGGATCAACTCTTTGGTAGCGAGCCATCGGTTGGTCCATCCACTCGTCCCCACCCGCAGATGACACTAGTCGAGGTAAGTTATAATTTATGTTCCAATTTAATTTATGTTTGAATATTATTTCTCAGTTTAAATAATTTGTGTTTTATTTCTTAATTTTCGAGATTTTATGTTGTAGATCTTAACTTAAAATGAATTTCAAATTGTACAGGGAAAAGGAAAGGAGGTAGATCCTGATTATGGACATGAGGACCGCGAAGGTCCTGATGAGCCGGGTTCGGACACACATGTGAGTTTTAATTTATGTTCCAATTCATGTTATTTAGTCACATTTAGTAATTGATTTTTGTACTTTATGTTTCAATTTTTTACGGATAGATTTTAAATTATGTTAAATTTAGCTTTAATTTTTAATAAATCTAACTTATTACATGTAATGGCATATTACACAGGCATCGCTACAAGCGTGTGTCAATGCTGCAATGGATTTCACACATGGTTGGGATGTAGCTTGAGTACATGGTCCTGATGAAAGGCCATCTACCCGTATTCCTACCCAAATCCCGGATATCACCATTGACACGAGGGATATGGAGGAATTCCTTGAGGGTTTAGAGTCTCAGAGACAACAGTAGGCTGCTGCACACGAGGGCAGTCAGAGGGACGATCACAGGCCTCGTGGGGGTAGTGGCCAATGAGTTGATGATCTATACATTTCCATGTTTTGGATATTTTCATATTTTATATATTTTCATGTGTTTGGATGATCTATGTATACGTTTTCATGTTTTGGATATGGATTTCTATCATTTATACATAGAATTTTATCATATATGGACTTTGGATATGGACTTTTGGATATTTTGTATATTTTATCATATTGATGTTTGATGTGTATTTTGTATCTGATTTGAAATCGATTGTTTTTTTATATTAGATCTGGATATAGTTATTACAATTACAAATTTATGTTTTGTTGTTTCAGATGCAGATTTAATGTGTAGTTACAATTTAGTTCAATTTAAAATGCAAATTCTGACTACATTACAGAACATCTTCGAAAATTTAGAATTGAATACATACATTACGTTTTAAGATTGAAATTACAATTCCAATTCAATTACAATGTAAAATTTCAAATTTAATGTGTAATTTCAATTCCAAATCAATTACAATTTAAAAGCTTGTTTTCAACTACATTACAATTGCATAAATGAAATCAAAATGTAAAATTAGAATACATTTGAAATTAAAAATTGAAATTGCAATTACATTATGTTGTCTACACATCACAATTCAATTACAATTTACACATTCCAATTCAATTACAATTTAAGATTAAAATCTCAAATTTAATGTGTAATTTCAATTGAAAATTCAATGTGTTTTTGATGCATGTAATCCAAAAATTGAGAAGGTTTGATGGTTAGAAATTATAGTGAATGTTTGTGAAGTTCATATACTTTGATTATACAAAATGTGAAGTTCATATACTTTGATTTATACGAAGAAAGGTAAGATAAACCATTATTGCAATTTATATGTCTCACAAAATAAATACTTAGGCAACAAAAGTAATGAAATGTTTATTAAAAGCAAGCATGTAAAGTAATGAATGTTCACATCAACATACAAAATAACGTTTTATTGAATGCGAGTATGTAAAGTTAATGAATGCTTACATCAACAAACAAAATAATGTTTTGTGAGACTATGCTTCCCAACTACTTATGACAAAACCTTACAAATCATTTTGATGATATGGACGATGTAATCCTCATCTCATCATGGCTTGCACTTGATGCCATCAAGGACATAGTTCACCATGATACAAGATTATAACAAATGAAGTCAAGAATTATGTGGATGCCATACAAGTGTCAAGCAAAGGGATTTTCAACCACCAAATCACCATAACTAAATGTCACCCATGAATGTAAAAATTCTACTAGCAAGGTCAATCTAATTATTAATCAATTGCTTTGGAAGGAAATAAAATTGGAGTGTTTTGGTGCCCTTCATTTCCCTTAGTAAGAAAAATTCAAAACTATGGATTGATTGTGGTCACGTCCCAAAAAATATAGCTAAGGAAGAGTCACATATATACCACACATGGGTTGTATGAGACCCCTAGTCGAAGCTTCAATGATAGACTATGAACAATCAAGGGAAACACAATAGTCCTAAATAGTAAAAATTCTAGGTTATCAATACAAGAATGTGTGGTCCAAACAATAATTATAATGCCCAAAATTTTCTAAATTCATATATTAAAAAATGTTACACAAAATGGTAATCGGTCACCAAATTCAAGTTCAAGGTAGGTGACAACATTGAGTATCTATTATATAGAGCATTGTCACATATGAATACAAGGGACATAGAAGAGTCTAGAGGTTTAAGGATCAAGTCTAGAGCCATATAAATTTCCCTGAAGGTGTGGGGACTCTCAATTGCATAAACAATGTATGCCTTAATCATCATACTCCTAAATTGAATTGAGTGGGCATGCATTGCATGCTAACCACGGTAGTTATCTCTCAATTCCTTTTTGCTTGTGTTTCAATTCCTTTATGCTTGTGTTTCAGTTGTAGAGATCCAAGCACCAATAAAGTAGTGACTTAAGTTATATATTAAAGATTGTATATGAATTTATATATAGCATTCTACAACACCCAAACCTTTTGTATGGAATTTGATATATCACTCTAAATTATGATACTTATGTGTTTTCAAGGTACCCAAACTCATTTCAAATGATTTCCATACTTATAAATATGAAAATACAAATTAAGTTTTGGCCATCATGAATTTTACTTAGTTGAAGCAATTATTTAGTGACCTAAAACCTAAAATACATAAGCTTATTGATTTTGGTTTAACCTGGATTATAATGTATAAAATTTTGCAAGTTTGGAATCAAAATTTAAAATTAGAATACATTGTACAATTCAAAATTTAAATTTTACAATTCCACACTGTATAGATGTATTTTAAATTCTCAATTACATTACAATTGTATTTGAAATCAAAATTTAAAATTAGAACATGTTCAAGTGTATTCACATTGGAACACCATGACCCAAATTTCACAAAAGCCTCCCATCTAGTATTTGTATTCTTGACATTAAAGCATCTACAAAAATACATTTATAAAACAACCTCCACAAAAATCTCCAAAAAAATATTACACAAGACAACATGAAAACTATGCCAATGATGCAAGTGGCATACATGTAACTCATTCATCTGGCCAATGGGTTATAGGAATGAAAGTCTCCATAATACGATCATGGTCAGCTTCTGTCATCTTCCATCTCTTTGGATCACCTCTCTTCACCTTGATTTCTGTTAGAGATATCCGAGCTGCAACCACCAAATGACTGTATTGACATGATATATATTCAGGCATAACATCTCTGTAAATAATGTAAGCACCCTGTTTTTTCACTTTTTCAAAAAAGTGTCCCATTAGAACCATGTCTCCAGTATGGTATGTGAAGTCCCCATCTTGGTAGGGTCGCACCAACCTACTCTTTATTTGTGTGCGCTGCATCAAATAGTATGCAACATTTTCTTGGTTGTGGAGGGGTGCAATGACAACGAATACATCACCTGCAAGATACATTACAAATATTATTCAAATGTCCTACATGCAAATTTCTACAACATTTGTATATGTGTAATATATAATGAATTAATTAACTTAATGAATACTCTTGTACCTTCCCTAACCATATCAGAAACTCGATCATGATCTTATGAGACCATTGCCTCTTCAATGTGCATCTCTTTCCATGTTGGAATTGGATGTGGGCCCTTTGGATTAAGAGAAACATATTTCCATGGTTTCACATATACATCATTTTCACAATGATCAAGCCTGCATCCATTTGCATCAATGCAAAAATCGCAAAAAAAGGCATAATTCCTTGTTTCAATGGAAAATATGTCACTTATGTCTTTACTTCGAACAGAATGTAATTCCCTCGTACTGGGCATGGTCTCACAATACCACAGAATGGATCTATTAACATCTCCAAGGGAAACACCCCAAAAGAACCTGCATGGATTTCAGTTTGTCATATGTAAATTCCTATCGAGTATGTGTTCTTTTGGAAATGATGATATTGAATGTTATTAGCTTATTAATTGAATTTGGAGTGTATTACCTGCACACCGGCCTTGCTTGTTCGCTACCTTGATGTCCCAAATGACGTGTGCACCAATCAACTACTTCAGTGGGGCATTTGAGTCGGGTTGCACCATGACTCATCTGGTACCTTCGAAGTGCTCGTTTCACACATGCACCTGCGCCATCATGTTCACCCTTTCCATGCCCTGCCTCAAAAAAGCTCCAGGTGTGTCAGATTCCTGTCTCTTTGTGAAGGCGACTCAACCAATAAAATGAGCATGCCAATTTGAATTGCCCTGCACACCCATCTGACCAAATCCAGTGTTCAGTAAATGATACGCCTCTCTGTCTGAATGAATCATAAATCAACCCAAAGCAGTGTTGAACAAACAATGTGTCATGCTCACGATCATCACTAACATAAAAATAGTACTCCTTGATCACTTCACGTGAATGAGGAGTGCTATCCCTACCATCAATGTTTTCCTAAGCATGTCTGTATAATACATGTACGAAGATAGACACCTAGTCGGAGTGATAGTACTCACTTTGTATCTCTCTATGAGGAGAAAAGGTGTAGTTCTCCACAAAGTCTACCACTGATAAGATTGTGCCCAGCTCAAATACCTCACAGGAATGTTTGAATTCTGAAGCTTGCCACCTGGACCTATGGGAGTGCTTTATGTATTTATAAATCTGACTTTGAAACTTCTCCATGAAATCTGAAACAGGAATCTCATCATCGAGCAAGTCGATCCTCTTGGATGGCACAGATGAAGAAGATGTTGGATTCATGGTGACGCACTCATACCTCTTCCACCTAACCGTGATATCTGACAATCCATGGTGTGTTGGATCGATAGGAAAGTTCCTATGGAACAATGGCAAATCACCGCATTCATGGAATTTTATCCCACCTACACACCTCTTATTGAAAAACATGTGTTCAGGATTCCTACTGCATAGTATCATACAAATAAAATTTCGCACTGTGTAAGGAGCTAGTACACCGTTCCAGTGCCTTTTGCAAAAATCCAGAAATGTGTCATAGTATAGTTGAAATTCAACGTGGTATCGACAGCAACAAGTGTCGCGAATCGTATTCGGCCTAATATACCACGGTTCCAATTTGTTGAACATGCTAAATGATATTTGAACACCAGGATTGGTTTCTTGGAATTCCTCATAAAGTGCAACTCCTATCATCTCCATCACATGCTTACAATGCTCCTGATAAATGCCTCTGGATAAACGTTGTCGCAGGACATTCTTTCGATCTGGAATAGCACAAGAATAGATATCCCAAAACTCTATCATCTTCTCTCTAATTCCTGCTGCCATCATACCTCGATAGGGTTCCCCACAAATAAGATCCCAACAAGCAGCTTCATTATTTTCATCTATCTGGACCCTGAATTTAGTATATTTGAGCAATGATGCCATTGTTGATACCATTCGATTTCTTGAGGTGCTTTGTGCCACAACAGCTGTTGTAATTTCCCTACGAGCAGCTTGGGTATCATTGTTTCTTGATTTTCCAAATGAAGATAATGCAGTTCTTACATTTTCTATTTTATTCTCGCATGTCTTTTTTGTTTTAAAATCTTGAAAACCCAACAACTTTGTGGCACGTTTCATTTTTTTGTGTTTTATCAACCCATGTAAGATTTGAGATTGTGCCATCGTTGAATGTTGTTCAAAATATGACTTGATTATGTTATTGATATGCTCTCTAACTCTCCAACTAGGGATCGAGTTCCCAATCTCTTCTTGTGCAGAAACAACTGCACAATCCTCTAGAAAATTTCCACCCCTTCCAACTCCACTGCAACTCCCAATTATATTTTCAATGTGAGAGGGAAAGGTGTCGTGTGATGGCTGATCAGGATCATGAGGGGGCACAAGGTCATGTGATTGCTCATCACCATGATGTGAGGTCTGACCATAATCTCTCCCTACATAACATGTAAATTAACAAACTGAAAATTGATTACTTGATAGTTGTGCATTGAACTTTAAAATTGCTAGTAACTTGAAATCTGATGTGGAAATTGAAAAATTGAAAATTGCATGTGAATTGAATTTTCCAACTAATACCTTTAGCTTGAGAATTGTTCTAAGTAAAAATTGAAATTGCTAGTAACTTGAAATTTGAAATTGCTCAAGTAACTTGAAATTTGAAATTGCTCAAGTGATACAAACCGTTACACCAAAACCTCGAGGTGTTAGTGAAGGCCGCCCGCTAGGATCTTAACATCCCACCACGCTCCGCAGCCCAGACTCTAGGCTGGATGTGCGCCCGTACGGTGGTGTCCCCTCTGCGTCGTACGAGCCCCGGATGAACACTGCAATGCCAACATTGGATTTGAAACGGCGTGGAAGTGATCGACAACAGTTCAGCTGAAAATAGATATCGACCCCAAGTATGTTCGGTTTCCTAACAATTCAGGTGTTTCACTCGGCCACCAATGCTTTCTGATGGCTTGTGTATTGGGGTAGTACCCCTCACTCTACGGCTCAGGTAAAACTGATAACTGCTTGGCCACAAATGACAGCTCTTGGTTTACCTCATGGGGAAAAACTAGTCAATCAGGTAGGGGTCATTGCCCTTTTCGCTGGCAGGTCCTCTCAATGGGCCAGCTACTTTGGGGTTCCTGTGGTACTCCTCACAATGAGTTTTAGGGCTTATGCCCAAGTACTTCCCACAGTTAAGCGGACAGGGATTATTCCCAGATCTGAACTTGCAATAGATGTGAAAAAAAATGGTAGAAATTCCACCCAACGAGCCTAAGAAAGTGCTCTGATACCAAATGATACGAACCGTTACACCAAAACCCTGAGGTGTTAGTAAAGGCTTCCCACTAGGATCTTAACATCAAGTAACTTGAAATTGCTAGTAATTTGAAATTTGAAATTGCTCAAGTAACTTGAAATTGCTAACTTCATTAAACTTGGGAATTGTTCTAGAAGTAAAGTTTGAAATTTTTAGTAAAATTTGGAATTGCTTGTAACTTGTACATTTAACTTTAAAATTGCTAGTAACTTGAAAATAAACAATATATATTTAAGTCAAGATAATTATTAATAACTTGATAAAAATTATTGTGGGCATAAAAATTAATATCATTTACAATCATCACATTATATAATTGTGGGCAAATTTTCTTTATGCAATTTATGTCCATTTTACTTTTACATTACAAGAAAAATGTTATTTTAACTTTATGGTATAATTTATAAATAAATAAATATTTAAAATACAAGTTGCAAATCACCATGCAAAGAATAAATGATTACAACACTTCTACCCTAGAATTTCAAGGACAACATCTTGCATCCCATGTTGTATATACGTGAAATAAAAATTTAAGATTGATTTTTTACCCATCATAACATACCTATTATACTCTAAATCTGGGGAAAAAAAAATTGATTTAGAGATAAATATGATATTTAATTAAAAACATTGTAGTGATATGATTGAGGAGAAATTCATAATTTTTAATGCAAAATAACATTTTCATTAGTTGATGATTTTGCAATTTCAACAATAGACATTTAAATGGAAATTGTAATTTTATCATAAATTGCAATTTAAGGATTTTTTTATCAATAATGTTTCACATATCAATGCAAGGTTGCAAACATTGCAAATTTAATTATTTCCAATTTGTCGTAACAAAATATATGATTCTAATCATTAATCTTATCATGGTGATATGTCATATTATGCAAATAAAAATATATGTGATAAATGTAATTTTTTTAAAGTAAACATTATAATTAAATAGCTCTTTGAACATTCATTTGTATTCAAATATTCATTACTATGAAAATATTGCCAACCACCATAACTATGAAAATATTCATTCATTTGTTTTCAAATTGAATAAATTCTAACTAATACATAACTATCAAACATGTAAATTTCAAAATATTCATTCATTTGTTTTGAAATGGAATTTTCTAACAAAACAAGAATTGAAATTACATTTAACTTGAAATTGTTAGTAACTTAAAAAATTGCAATGAGTTAAATATGTACAATTTAACTTGAAAATATAGTGTCTAAGTGTACATTTAATTTGAAAATTATTCTAATAACATTGAAAATTGTTACTAAAGTTTAGAAATTTGAAAATAGTTAATATGTACATACATTGTAACTTGAAAATAGAATCTAAGTGTACATTTCATTTGAAAAGTGTTGGACAATAAAATTGAAAATTGTTAGCAAACTTTTAAATAATTTGAAAATTGTTTTAAGCATAATTTGAAAATTGTTAGCAACTTTGAAATAATTTGAAAATAGTTAAAAATATGTTCATATCTTAACATGAAAATAGAATCTAAATTTACATGTTTCATTTGAAAATTGTTCTAATTTAACTTTTGTTTAAAGCCACTTGAAAATTGTTCATTTAACATAAAAATTGTTGCAAACTTTAAAATTTAAATAACAAATTGATGAAATAAATCAGAATATAATTACAAATAAATATGAAACAAATTAAATTATGAAATTTAGTTAAAATTATTGAAAAATTGTTACTAATTTTGTAAATTATGTAGCATGATATTTAAATTATGATAGCATGTAATTCAATAATTTACCTTGGTTGTCCTCCATTGAAATTTGTTGCACCAAATGTGCATCTTTTTCTTCTCTCAACCTTGCTCTTTTTTGTCTCATCCGTTCTCTATTGTACTCACGTTCTTCATTAGCATTTTGTTGTCTAGGATGTTTTCTTTGTCTTTTTTTTTATTCCCCATCAATCTACAATGAAAACAAACAATTTTTTTTCAAAATGTTATAACAAACAACAATATGTTAGTATGAAATCTTGAAATATGCCTACAAAGAAATCTTATATGAATCAATCTACAATGAAAACAAACAATTTTTTTTTCAAATTGTTATAACAAACAATAAAATGTTAGTATGAAATCTTGAATTATGCCTACAAAGAAATCTTACATGTCTAATGAGGTCTAATTCAGCAATATGAAAATGAAAAATCTCTAATTCAACAAGATCAAATTGACAAATCTCTAATTCAACAAGATCAAATTGACAAAGCTCTAATGGAAAAAAAAACTAGAAATGAGGTAAATTGTTGTTTGTGAATCCTTGTTTGCTAGTTATATACAGGTTCGTTGATGTTTTTACGAGGGAAGGGTAGTTGGAAACATTAATTTTTGCCAACTCCTTTTGCGGTTTCGCCCTAGTTGGTTTATATATATTTTTTTTACACAAGAGAACCCTCGATCGAGCCTATTTGACAGACCCTCAATCGAGCAAATACCTCGATCGAGGGTTTAATAACACCTCGATCGAGGTCTTGTTAAACCCCCGATCGAGGGATTGTTAAACCCTCGATCAAGGTTCTGTTAAGCCCTCGATTGAGGTATTTAAAATAGCTCGATCGAGGGCTTAAAATATAGGCCGAGAGCCCTTTTCCCTGCAGAATGGAATGTTTGTCTGCCTTCCACAGAGTTAAACCATGTCATTAAATGCTCATTAATGAGAAGACTTGATACCATTGAATTCGTCAACGAATCCTCTATCCAGATATATAAAATTTATGAATTTTTATCTTCATATGTCTTTTGTTTTTAAATTTCTACTAAAACTTTCCCTAAAAAACCATGCCGACAACTTCGATTGAGCTCAAAGATAAATCCACAACATTCAAAATACACATCCAAAAAATTTGAAAAAATACACAAGCCCCAGATAAACGCGTCCTCTTTAAAAGGGTATTTTTAGTTTTGCAAATTATGTAAAAAATCAAAAGATTTCGTGCACGCACACACATGTGTGCAAAATGCAACTTAAACATTCATTGGTGAGTTTCGAAAAATAATAATAAATATAATTTTTAAAGAAAAATTAAGAGAAAAATATGTAAGCCCCAGTGCACTCTGTCTAGATCATGTTCACATAATTCATTTTTTAAAATTATTACTTTAACATTAATTTATTGTGCATGCACACAAAATACTTGTTAATTGCTCTTCAAATTTTTAAGTACACACGTTTCATTAAATGAAAATTCGACACGATATATGGCATTGGTATATTTCAAAAAAAATATCATTGGAAAGCCAACATAATTATCTACATTTTTTTTTCAACCGCATGTCAAAATTCATGTGGCAAGTATGAGTTTCGAGGGCTTCAATTTAATACATGGGTAAAATTTCTGTTTTTCACCGTCATATTTGGCCAAAAAGAGTTACCCATCTTCATGGAATCATCCATTATACAAATGAATTTATTTTAGTTTCTGACCTAATTAGGATTCTATATAGTAATGATTCTGTAAGATGAATTGAATGAAATTATTTCTCTGCATTTTTCCCCATGCTAATGTTTCTGCATTGTACTCTAGTACAAAGAAGGAGATTATGGTAGATAAATTGATAGGTAGATTGTCAAATGAATGAGAAGATTAATACTATTGTATTTTATTAGTTTTTCTTACCATAAATAATATATGCTTAGGTTCATACATTTTAAAGGTATATAGCATCACAGGCACTATAATTATTATTTCTTTAAAGATAAATTCTATGTCTTTCACTTATCATTCCCTTCATCAATTAAGTGTTTAAGGTTCACTGTATTTTTCTTTCACCGATTTTTATTGAAATAACAGCTGCAAAATAATTATTTCCTAAGTACATAGTACTGTTATCCAATGCTGCTAGCAAGTATATATAATCACAAAAACAAACAAAACTCTTTCTATTTCAAACAAATGCATGATTATTTAACACTACATTTTTATGCACAATATTCCTAAAGTACACATTGTAGCAGTCCTGTTACAGGAAACACTTGATAGGTATTCTTAGATTATTTTCTCTCTCAAAAATAGTATAATATTACACTTCATTTTTATATTCTTTTGCTAATAATTACATCTTAAATAGTTGCAAGGATACACGTAACAGAAACTACAACATTTTTATTTCATTTTTACCTTGGACAGGAATAGTAAAATCTAGAATCTAGGTTCTTCTAAGTTTTCCAAAAAGACTCATATTTTATTCTGTATTATGCCCTATTTCAATAGCAAAATGAGTATTGTTTTTCTATTGTGTTTTTCAACTAACAAACCAAATAGAGAAAACATAGCACGAGTCATCTGGACAAATAGCTTACACATATACAAATATTTTCAACATCATCATTTAAAATAGAATAAGAAAATAGTTACAATCTCATTACATAACTGTGAATAGAAAACATTGACTCTCGGCTCTCATCCAACACTTAAATTCGACAGACATGAACAACAAGTGACGCTTTCAATACCATCAACTTAGGCACAAAAATGATTATCATATACATTCCTTAAGACTGAATTAAAGAGCATCTCGGCATCAACATGAGACTACCATATCACGTTTCAATTCAAAACCATTAACAGTAAAACCATACGATTATCCACCTTCAGAGTTAAACATTTGTTATCATTATAGCAAAAGAAAACTACTATTAAAGAACAACGTGTTAGGGTTCGACCTCTCAGCACAAGGCTAAACCCTTGGATCCCATTATTCCATAAAAACACAGTAGATTGCAAACAATAAGCTTCATTTTCTTTACACAAAATGGAGCAACGCTCATAGTATCATCCACAAAAACACATGTCGTATGAAAACACAAATTCTTTCATTTACCAAAGAAGGTAGAAGGGTAAAACCCTCTCCTCTGATTATTTTCTATTACAGTTTTACTTGAAAAACAAACACTATAGAAACAACGACGAATGGGTTGAGGATTTCATCCTCCCCAAGCTTCCAAATAGCTCACAATATTTTCAACGAAGTTCACTCCTCAGAGCCCAAGAAAATATGAAGTCTCAGCAATAATACAGGAAGGTCCATAAGTCACCTAACTGAAGCAATAGGGTAAGCACCGAGGATTACCATTATCTCTTTGCAGCTGCCAGTTATCGAAACCTGAGTGTGGTGCTAGTTGACGAAGAAACCTGCTATTTAAAACAAGTAGTGGTCAAAATGAGTTTTTAAAGAAGTCATTACACGCGAAATATCAATAACTCAAACTCTTATCAGAGTGGAAGATACAAGGTTTGAACCTGAGAAACATTACCTTTCATTTATCCCCAGAGCAGAACGCCAAAGACACTGCAAACTGTATCCATTACTCCATCACCAAATCCAGCGAAGGAGGGAAGAACAACTCTGAGAAACTATCACTTAACAAACAAGGAAAGCTGAGTATTGAAGCAACTTATAGGTAGAACTGTTAATCACCCTGGAACCTTCGCAACACCAAGCTGCTACTATAAAAACCTCAATGGAGTATCGGTCCCTAAAAACCATCAATAGGCTCCAGTTAAAACATCAACAGGTCACGGTTTCGAACAGTGGGCACTCCACAAACACCTGCTAACGAAAACCTGAAGGCTCTCAGCCTGTCGGCCTCTCCACAGAGCCACTACACAATAAAATGAATGCTGAGGAACATTAAACTTTGAAAAACATAGTGGTGGTTAGAGTTAGATCCCAATGTCAAAGACCTTGCTTGATCAACGGTGGAGATCACCCAAAGGGTTTTCACATAATCCCAAGAGACAACCATAGTAAAGACACCATTAATATTCTTAGCCACCAAGGAGGACAGCTCAAATATCTTCAAACCAAAACACATACAGCTCGTCATGTTGTTTGACCCATCACCATACCTTCACGTGCCTAGCACCACGACAATTTCCACGAAGACATTCCACTGTCTCGGTAGTTGGGAGTATTAAATGTAAAAGGAAATCGAAGTGCCTACCAGCACGAAACCATCATAATGTTAATTCTTAACCAACCTTGTAATTTATCGATTCCTTGGTAAAAAGCACAACTATTTCATGTTATACACCTTGTGTTATGACAAGGTTGTATTCATTTTCATTGCTAGGATTCCATAATGTAAAAGGGTCACGCGATGCACACACAAATATGTAATTATTCATTATTCATAGGATAAGGTTTAAGCCATTGCATATAGTTCCTAAGATAAATTCTATGTCTTTCACTTATCATTCCCTTCATCAATTAAGTGTTTAAGGTTCACTGTATTTTTCTTTCACCGATTTTTATTGAAATAACAGCTGCAAAATAATTATTTCCTAAGTACATAGTACTGTTATCCAATGCTGCTAGCAAGTATATATAATCACAAAAACAAACAAAACTCTTTCTATTTCAAACAAATGCATGATTATTAACACTACATTTTTATGCACAATATTCCTAAAGTACACATTGTAGCAGTCCTGTTACAAGAAACACTTGATAGGTATTCTTAGATTATTTTCTCTCTCAAAAATAGTATAATATTACACTTCATTTTTATATTCTTTTGCTAATAATTACATCTTAAATAGTTGCAAGGATACACGTAACAGAAACTACAACATTTTTATTTCATTTTTACCTTGGACAGGAATAGTAAAATCTAGAATCTAGGTTCTTCTAAGTTTTCCAAAAAGACTCATATTTTATTCTGTATTATGCCCTATTTCAATAGCAAAATGAGTATTGTTTTTCTATTGTGTTTTTCAACTAACAAACCAAATAGAGAAAACATAGCACGAGTCATCTGGACAAATAGCTTACACATATACAAATATTTTCAACATCATCATTTAAAATAGAATAAGAAAATAGTTACAATCTCATTACATAACTGTGAATAGAAAACATTGACTCTCGGCTCTCATCCAACACTTAAATTCGACAGACATGAACAACAAGTGACGCTTTCAATACCATCAACTTAGGCACAAAAATGATTATCATATACATTCCTTAAGACTGAATTAAAGAGCATCTCGGCATCAACATGAGACTACCATATCACGTTTCAATTCAAAACCATTAACAGTAAAACCATACGATTATCCACCTTCAGAGTTAAACATTTGTTATCATTACAGCAAAAGAAAACTACTATTAAAGAACAACGTGTTAGGGTTCGACCTCTCAGCACAAGGCTAAACCCTTGGATCCCATTATTCCATAAAAACACAGTAGATTGCAAACAATAAGCTTCATTTTCTTTACACAAAATGGAGCAACGCTCATAGTATCATCCACAAAAACACATGTCGTATGAAAACACAAATTCTTTCATTTACCAAAGAAGGTAGAAGGGTAAAACCCTCTCCTCTGATTATTTTCTATTACAGTTTTACTTGAAAAACAAACACTATAGAAACAACGACGAATGGGTTGAGGATTTCATCCTCCCCAAGCTTCCAAATAGCTCACAATATTTTCAACGAAGTTCACTCCTCAGAGCCCAAGAAAATATGAAGTCTCAGCAATAATACAGGAAGGTCCATAAGTCACCTAACTGAAGCAATAGGGTAAGCACCGAGGATTACCATTATCTCTTTGCAGCTGCCAGTTATCGAAACCTGAGTGTGGTGCTAGTTGACGAAGAAACCTGCTATTTAAAACAAGTAGTGGTCAAAATGAGTTTTTAAAGAAGTCATTACACGCGAAATATCAATAACTCAAACTCTTATCAGAGTGGAAGATACAAGGTTTGAACCTGAGAAACATTACCTTTCATTTATCCCCAGAGCAGAACGCCAAAGACACTGCAAACTGTATCCATTACTCCATCACCAAATCCAGCGAAGGAGGGAAGAACAACTCTGAGAAACTATCACTTAACAAACAAGGAAAGCTGAGTATTGAAGCAACTTATAGGTAGAACTGTTAATCACCCTGGAACCTTCGCAACACCAAGCTGCTACTATAAAAACCTCAATGGAGTATCGGTCCCTAAAAACCATCAATAGGCTCCAGTTAAAACATCAACAGGTCACGGTTTCGAACAGTGGGCACTCCACAAACACCTGCTAACGAAAACCTGAAGGCTCTCAGCCTGTCGGCCTCTCCACAGAGCCACTACACAATAAAATGAATGCTGAGGAACATTAAACTTTGAAAAACATAGTGGTGGTTAGAGTTAGATCCCAATGTCAAAGACCTTGCTTGATCAACGGTGGAGATCACCCAAAGGGTTTTCACATAATCCCAAGAGACAACCATAGTAAAGACACCATTAATATTCTTAGCCACCAAGGAGGACAGCTCAAATATCTTCAAACCAAAACACATACAGCTCGTCATGTTGTTTGACCCATCACCATACCTTCACGTGCCTAGCACCACGACAATTTCCACGAAGACATTCCACTGTCTCGGTAGTTGGGAGTATTAAATGTAAAAGGAAATCGAAGTGCCTACCAGCACGAAACCATCATAATGTTAATTCTTAACCAACCTTGTAATTTATCGATTCCTTGGTAAAAAGCACAACTATTTCATGTTATACACCTTGTGTTATGACAAGGTTGTATTCATTTTCATTGCTAGGATTCCATAATGTAAAAGGGTCACGCGATGCACACACAAATATGTAATTATTCATTATTCATAGGATAAGGTTTAAGCCATTGCATATAGTTCCTAAGATAAATTCTATGTCTTTCACTTATCATTCCCTTCATCAATTAAGTGTTTAAGGTTCACTGTATTTTTCTTTCACCGATTTTTATTGAAATAACAGCTGCAAAATAATTATTTCCTAAGTACATAGTACTGTTATCCAATGCTGCTAGCAAGTATATATAATCACAAAAACAAACAAAACTCTTTCTATTTCAAACAAATGCATGATTATTTAACACTACATTTTTATGCACAATATTCCTAAAGTACACATTGTAGCAGTCCTGTTACAGGAAACACTTGATAAGTATTCTTAGATTATTTTCTCTCTCAAAAATAGTATAATATTACACTTCATTTTTATATTCTTTTGCTAATAATTACATCTTAAATAGTTGCAAGGATACACGTAACAGAAACTACAACATTTTTATTTCATTTTTACCTTGGACAGGAATAGTAAAATCTAGAATCTAGGTTCTTCTAAGTTTTCCAAAAAGACTCATATTTTATTCTGTATTATGCCCTATTTCAATAGCAAAATGAGTATTGTTTTTCTATTGTGTTTTTCAACTAACAAACCAAATAGAGAAAACATAGCACGAGTCATCTGGACAAATAGCTTACACATATACAAATATTTTCAACATCATCATTTAAAATAGAATAAGAAAATAGTTACAATCTCATTACATAACTGTGAATAGAAAACATTGACTCTCGGCTCTCATCCAACACTTAAATTCGACAGACATGAACAACAAGTGACGCTTTCAATACCATCAACTTAGGCACAAAAATGATTATCATATACATTCCTTAAGACTGAATTAAAGAGCATCTCGGCATCAACATGAGACTACCATATCACGTTTCAATTCAAAACCATTAACAGTAAAACCATACGATTATCCACCTTCAGAGTTAAACATTTGTTATCATTACAGCAAAAGAAAACTACTATTAAAGAACAACGTGTTAGGGTTCGACCTCTCAGCACAAGGCTAAACCCTTGGATCCCATTATTCCATAAAAACACAGTAGATTGCAAACAATAAGCTTCATTTTCTTTACACAAAATGGAGCAACGCTCATAGTATCATCCACAAAAACACATGTCGTATGAAAACACAAATTCTTTCATTTACCAAAGAAGGTAGAAGGGTAAAACCCTCTCCTCTGATTATTTTCTATTACAGTTTTACTTGAAAAACAAACACTATAGAAACAACGACGAATGGGTTGAGGATTTCATCCTCCCCAAGCTTCCAAATAGCTCACAATATTTTCAACGAAGTTCACTCCTCAGAGCCCAAGAAAATATGAAGTCTCAGCAATAATACAGGAAGGTCCATAAGTCACCTAACTGAAGCAATAGGGTAAGCACCGAGGATTACCATTATCTCTTTGCAGTTGCCAGTTATCGAAACCTGAGTGTGGTGCTAGTTGACGAAGAAACCTGCTATTTAAAACAAGTAGTGGTCAAAATGAGTTTTTAAAGAAGTCATTACACGCGAAATATCAATAACTCAAACTCTTATCAGAGTGGAAGATACAAGGTTTGAACCTGAGAAACATTACCTTTCATTTATCCCCAGAGCAGAACGCCAAAGACACTGCAAACTGTATCCATTACTCCATCACCAAATCCAGCGAAGGAGGGAAGAACAACTCTGAGAAACTATCACTTAACAAACAAGGAAAGCTGAGTATTGAAGCAACTTATAGGTAGAACTGTTAATCACCCTGGAACCTTCGCAACACCAAGCTGCTACTATAAAAACCTCAATGGAGTATCGGTCCCTAAAAACCATCAATAGGCTCCAGTTAAAACATCAACAGGTCACGGTTTCGAACAGTGGGCACTCCACAAACACCTGCTAACGAAAACCTGAAGGCTCTCAGCCTGTCGGCCTCTCCACAGAGCCACTACACAATAAAATGAATGCTGAGGAACATTAAACTTTGAAAAACATAGTGGTGGTTAGAGTTAGATCCCAATGTCAAAGACCTTGCTTGATCAACGGTGGAGATCACCCAAAGGGTTTTCACATAATCCCAAGAGACAACCATAGTAAAGACACCATTAATATTCTTAGCCACCAAGGAGGACAGCTCAAATATCTTCAAACCAAAACACATACAGCTCGTCATGTTGTTTGACCCATCACCATACCTTCACGTGCCTAGCACCACGACAATTTCCACGAAGACATTCCACTGTCTCGGTAGTTGGGAGTATTAAATGTAAAAGGAAATCGAAGTGCCTACCAGCACGAAACCATCATAATGTTAATTCTTAACCAACCTTGTAATTTATCGATTCCTTGGTAAAAAGCACAACTATTTCATGTTATACACCTTGTGTTATGACAAGGTTGTATTCATTTTCATTGCTAGGATTCCATAATGTAAAAGGGTCACGCGATGCACACACAAATATGTAATTATTCATTATTCATAGGATAAGGTTTAAGCCATTGCATATAGTTCCTAAGATAAATTCTATGTCTTTCACTTATCATTCCCTTCATCAATTAAGTGTTTAAGGTTCACTGTATTTTTCTTTCACCGATTTTTATTGAAATAACAGCTGCAAAATAATTATTTCCTAAGTACATAGTACTGTTATCCAATGCTGCTAGCAAGTATATATAATCACAAAAACAAACAAAACTCTTTCTATTTCAAACAAATGCATGATTATTTAACACTACATTTTTATGCACAATATTCCTAAAGTACACATTGTAGCAGTCCTGTTACAGGAAACACTTGATAGGTATTCTTAGATTATTTTCTCTCTCAAAAATAGTATAATATTACACTTCATTTTTATATTCTTTTGCTAATAATTACATCTTAAATAGTTGCAAGGATACACGTAACAGAAACTACAACATTTTTATTTCATTTTTACCTTGGACAGGAATAGTAAAATCTAGAATCTAGGTTCTTCTAAGTTTTCCAAAAAGACTCATATTTTATTCTGTATTATGCCCTATTTCAATAGCAAAATGAGTATTGTTTTTCTATTGTGTTTTTCAACTAACAAACCAAATAGAGAAAACATAGCACGAGTCATCTGGACAAATAGCTTACACATATACAAATATTTTCAACATCATCATTTAAAATAGAATAAGAAAATAGTTACAATCTCATTACATAACTGTGAATAGAAAACATTGACTCTCGGCTCTCATCCAACACTTAAATTCGACAGACATGAACAACAAGTGACGCTTTCAATACCATCAACTTAGGCACAAAAATGATTATCATATACATTCCTTAAGACTGAATTAAAGAGCATCTCGGCATCAACATGAGACTACCATATCACGTTTCAATTCAAAACCATTAACAGTAAAACCATACGATTATCCACCTTCAGAGTTAAACATTTGTTATCATTACAGCAAAAGAAAACTACTATTAAAGAACAACGTGTTAGGGTTCGACCTCTCAGCACAAGGCTAAACCCTTGGATCCCATTATTCCATAAAAACACAGTAGATTGCAAACAATAAGCTTCATTTTCTTTACACAAAATGGAGCAACGCTCATAGTATCATCCACAAAAACACATGTCGTATGAAAACACAAATTCTTTCATTTACCAAAGAAGGTAGAAGGGTAAAACCCTCTCCTCTGATTATTTTCTATTACAGTTTTACTTGAAAAACAAACACTATAGAAACAACGACGAATGGGTTGAGGATTTCATCCTCCCCAAGCTTCCAAATAGCTCACAATATTTTCAACGAAGTTCACTCCTCAGAGCCCAAGAAAATATGAAGTCTCAGCAATAATACAGGAAGGTCCATAAGTCACCTAACTGAAGCAATAGGGTAAGCACCGAGGATTACCATTATCTCTTTGCAGCTGCCAGTTATCGAAACCTGAGTGTGGTGCTAGTTGACGAAGAAACCTGCTATTTAAAACAAGTAGTGGTCAAAATGAGTTTTTAAAGAAGTCATTACACGCGAAATATCAATAACTCAAACTCTTATCAGAGTGGAAGATACAAGGTTTGAACCTGAGAAACATTACCTTTCATTTATCCCCAGAGCAGAACGCCAAAGACACTGCAAACTGTATCCATTACTCCATCACCAAATCCAGCGAAGGAGGGAAGAACAACTCTGAGAAACTATCACTTAACAAACAAGGAAAGCTGAGTATTGAAGCAACTTATAGGTAGAACTGTTAATCACCCTGGAACCTTCGCAACACCAAGCTGCTACTATAAAAACCTCAATGGAGTATCGGTCCCTAAAAACCATCAATAGGCTCCAGTTAAAACATCAACAGGTCACGGTTTCGAACAGTGGGCACTCCACAAACACCTGCTAACGAAAACCTGAAGGCTCTCAGCCTGTCGGCCTCTCCACAGAGCCACTACACAATAAAATGAATGCTGAGGAACATTAAACTTTGAAAAACATAGTGGTGGTTAGAGTTAGATCCCAATGTCAAAGACCTTGCTTGATCAACGGTGGAGATCACCCAAAGGGTTTTCACATAATCCCAAGAGACAACCATAGTAAAGACACCATTAATATTCTTAGCCACCAAGGAGGACAGCTCAAATATCTTCAAACCAAAACACATACAGCTCGTCATGTTGTTTGACCCATCACCATACCTTCACGTGCCTAGCACCACGACAATTTCCACGAAGACATTCCACTGTCTCGGTAGTTGGGAGTATTAAATGTAAAAGGAAATCGAAGTGCCTACCAGCACGAAACCATCATAATGTTAATTCTTAACCAACCTTGTAATTTATCGATTCCTTGGTAAAAAGCACAACTATTTCATGTTATACACCTTGTGTTATGACAAGGTTGTATTCATTTTCATTGCTAGGATTCCATAATGTAAAAGGGTCACGCGATGCACACACAAATATGTAATTATTCATTATTCATAGGATAAGGTTTAAGCCATTGCATATAGTTCCTAAGATAAATTCTATGTCTTTCACTTATCATTCCCTTCATCAATTAAGTGTTTAAGGTTCACTGTATTTTTCTTTCACCGATTTTTATTGAAATAACAGCTGCAAAATAATTATTTCCTAAGTACATAGTACTGTTATCCAATGCTGCTAGCAAGTATATATAATCACAAAAACAAACAAAACTCTTTCTATTTCAAACAAATGCATGATTATTTAACACTACATTTTTATGCACAATATTCCTAAAGTACACATTGTAGCAGTCCTGTTACAGGAAACACTTGATAGGTATTCTTAGATTATTTTCTCTCTCAAAAATAGTATAATATTACACTTCATTTTTATATTCTTTTGCTAATAATTACATCTTAAATAGTTGCAAGGATACACGTAACAGAAACTACAACATTTTTATTTCATTTTTACCTTGGACAGGAATAGTAAAATCTAGAATCTAGGTTCTTCTAAGTTTTCCAAAAAGACTCATATTTTATTCTGTATTATGCCCTATTTCAATAGCAAAATGAGTATTGTTTTTCTATTGTGTTTTTCAACTAACAAACCAAATAGAGAAAACATAGCACGAGTCATCTGGACAAATAGCTTACACATATACAAATATTTTCAACATCATCATTTAAAATAGAATAAGAAAATAGTTACAATCTCATTACATAACTGTGAATAGAAAACATTGACTCTCGGCTCTCATCCAACACTTAAATTCGACAGACATGAACAACAAGTGACGCTTTCAATACCATCAACTTAGGCACAAAAATGATTATCATATACATTCCTTAAGACTGAATTAAAGAGCATCTCGGCATCAACATGAGACTACCATATCACGTTTCAATTCAAAACCATTAACAGTAAAACCATACGATTATCCACCTTCAGAGTTAAACATTTGTTATCATTACAGCAAAAGAAAACTACTATTAAAGAACAACGTGTTAGGGTTCGACCTCTCAGCACAAGGCTAAACCCTTGGATCCCATTATTCCATAAAAACACAGTAGATTGCAAACAATAAGCTTCATTTTCTTTACACAAAATGGAGCAACGCTCATAGTATCATCCACAAAAACACATGTCGTATGAAAACACAAATTCTTTCATTTACCAAAGAAGGTAGAAGGGTAAAACCCTCTCCTCTGATTATTTTCTATTACAGTTTTACTTGAAAAACAAACACTATAGAAACAACGACGAATGGGTTGAGGATTTCATCCTCCCCAAGCTTCCAAATAGCTCACAATATTTTCAACGAAGTTCACTCCTCAGAGCCCAAGAAAATATGAAGTCTCAGCAATAATACAGGAAGGTCCATAAGTCACCTAACTGAAGCAATAGGGTAAGCACCGAGGATTACCATTATCTCTTTGCAGCTGCCAGTTATCGAAACCTGAGTGTGGTGCTAGTTGACGAAGAAACCTGCTATTTAAAACAAGTAGTGGTCAAAATGAGTTTTTAAAGAAGTCATTACACGCGAAATATCAATAACTCAAACTCTTATCAGAGTGGAAGATACAAGGTTTGAACCTGAGAAACATTACCTTTCATTTATCCCCAGAGCAGAACGCCAAAGACACTGCAAACTGTATCCATTACTCCATCACCAAATCCAGCGAAGGAGGGAAGAACAACTCTGAGAAACTATCACTTAACAAACAAGGAAAGCTGAGTATTGAAGCAACTTATAGGTAGAACTGTTAATCACCCTGGAACCTTCGCAACACCAAGCTGCTACTATAAAAACCTCAATGGAGTATCGGTCCCTAAAAACCATCAATAGGCTCCAGTTAAAACATCAACAGGTCACGGTTTCGAACAGTGGGCACTCCACAAACACCTGCTAACGAAAACCTGAAGGCTCTCAGCCTGTCGGCCTCTCCACAGAGCCACTACACAATAAAATGAATGCTGAGGAACATTAAACTTTGAAAAACATAGTGGTGGTTAGAGTTAGATCCCAATGTCAAAGACCTTGCTTGATCAACGGTGGAGATCACCCAAAGGGTTTTCACATAATCCCAAGAGACAACCATAGTAAAGACACCATTAATATTCTTAGCCACCAAGGAGGACAGCTCAAATATCTTCAAACCAAAACACATACAGCTCGTCATGTTGTTTGACCCATCACCATACCTTCACGTGCCTAGCACCACGACAATTTCCACGAAGACATTCCACTGTCTCGGTAGTTGGGAGTATTAAATGTAAAAGGAAATCGAAGTGCCTACCAGCACGAAACCATCATAATGTTAATTCTTAACCAACCTTGTAATTTATCGATTCCTTGGTAAAAAGCACAACTATTTCATGTTATACACCTTGTGTTATGACAAGGTTGTATTCATTTTCATTGCTAGGATTCCATAATGTAAAAGGGTCACGCGATGCACACACAAATATGTAATTATTCATTATTCATAGGATAAGGTTTAAGCCATTGCATATAGTTCCTAAGATAAATTCTATGTCTTTCACTTATCATTCCCTTCATCAATTAAGTGTTTAAGGTTCACTGTATTTTTCTTTCACCGATTTTTATTGAAATAACAGCTGCAAAATAATTATTTCCTAAGTACATAGTACTGTTATCCAATGCTGCTAGCAAGTATATATAATCACAAAAACAAACAAAACTCTTTCTATTTCAAACAAATGCATGATTATTTAACACTACATTTTTATGCACAATATTCCTAAAGTACACATTGTAGCAGTCCTGTTACAGGAAACACTTGATAGGTATTCTTAGATTATTTTCTCTCTCAAAAATAGTATAATATTACACTTCATTTTTATATTCTTTTGCTAATAATTACATCTTAAATAGTTGCAAGGATACACGTAACAGAAACTACAACATTTTTATTTCATTTTTACCTTGGACAGGAATAGTAAAATCTAGAATCTAGGTTCTTCTAAGTTTTCCAAAAAGACTCATATTTTATTCTGTATTATGCCCTATTTCAATAGCAAAATGAGTATTGTTTTTCTATTGTGTTTTTCAACTAACAAACCAAATAGAGAAAACATAGCACGAGTCATCTGGACAAATAGCTTACACATATACAAATATTTTCAACATCATCATTTAAAATAGAATAAGAAAATAGTTACAATCTCATTACATAACTGTGAATAGAAAACATTGACTCTCGGCTCTCATCCAACACTTAAATTCGACAGACATGAACAACAAGTGACGCTTTCAATACCATCAACTTAGGCACAAAAATGATTATCATATACATTCCTTAAGACTGAATTAAAGAGCATCTCGGCATCAACATGAGACTACCATATCACGTTTCAATTCAAAACCATTAACAGTAAAACCATACGATTATCCACCTTCAGAGTTAAACATTTGTTATCATTACAGCAAAAGAAAACTACTATTAAAGAACAACGTGTTAGGGTTCGACCTCTCAGCACAAGGCTAAACCCTTGGATCCCATTATTCCATAAAAACACAGTAGATTGCAAACAATAAGCTTCATTTTCTTTACACAAAATGGAGCAACGCTCATAGTATCATCCACAAAAACACATGTCGTATGAAAACACAAATTCTTTCATTTACCAAAGAAGGTAGAAGGGTAAAACCCTCTCCTCTGATTATTTTCTATTACAGTTTTACTTGAAAAACAAACACTATAGAAACAACGACGAATGGGTTGAGGATTTCATCCTCCCCAAGCTTCCAAATAGCTCACAATATTTTCAACGAAGTTCACTCCTCAGAGCCCAAGAAAATATGAAGTCTCAGCAATAATACAGGAAGGTCCATAAGTCACCTAACTGAAGCAATAGGGTAAGCACCGAGGATTACCATTATCTCTTTGCAGCTGCCAGTTATCGAAACCTGAGTGTGGTGCTAGTTGACGAAGAAACCTGCTATTTAAAACAAGTAGTGGTCAAAATGAGTTTTTAAAGAAGTCATTACACGCGAAATATCAATAACTCAAACTCTTATCAGAGTGGAAGATACAAGGTTTGAACCTGAGAAACATTACCTTTCATTTATCCCCAGAGCAGAACGCCAAAGACACTGCAAACTGTATCCATTACTCCATCACCAAATCCAGCGAAGGAGGGAAGAACAACTCTGAGAAACTATCACTTAACAAACAAGGAAAGCTGAGTATTGAAGCAACTTATAGGTAGAACTGTTAATCACCCTAGAACCTTCGCAACACCAAGCTGCTACTATAAAAACCTCAATGGAGTATCGGTCCCTAAAAACCATCAATAGGCTCCAGTTAAAACATCAACAGGTCACGGTTTCGAACAGTGGGCACTCCACAAACACCTGCTAACGAAAACCTGAAGGCTCTCAGCCTGTCGGCCTCTCCACAGAGCCACTACACAATAAAATGAATGCTGAGGAACATTAAACTTTGAAAAACATAGTGGTGGTTAGAGTTAGATCCCAATGTCAAAGACCTTGCTTGATCAACGGTGGAGATCACCCAAAGGGTTTTCACATAATCCCAAGAGACAACCATAGTAAAGACACCATTAATATTCTTAGCCACCAAGGAGGACAGCTCAAATATCTTCAAACCAAAACACATACAGCTCGTCATGTTGTTTGACCCATCACCATACCTTCACGTGCCTAGCACCACGACAATTTCCACGAAGACATTCCACTGTCTCGGTAGTTGGGAGTATTAAATGTAAAAGGAAATCGAAGTGCCTACCAGCACGAAACCATCATAATGTTAATTCTTAACCAACCTTGTAATTTATCGATTCCTTGGTAAAAAGCACAACTATTTCATGTTATACACCTTGTGTTATGACAAGGTTGTATTCATTTTCATTGCTAGGATTCCATAATGTAAAAGGGTCACGCGATGCACACACAAATATGTAATTATTCATTATTCATAGGATAAGGTTTAAGCCATTGCATATAGTTCCTACACTAGATTTTAAATAGGAATTTGTATATAATTCCTAAGATAAGATTTAAAATATGAATTTGCAATTAGTTCCTAGGCTAGAAATTGATCATGAATTTGTATATAGTTCCTAGGCTAGAATTTGAATATGATTTCGCAAATAGTTGCTAAGTTAGAAGTTAAATAAAATATTGCATGTAATTCCTATACTCTAGAGCATACAAGAAATTGCATATAGATATTGCACGCTAATTGTACTTAGCCATTACATATAGAATTTGTTTATCCTTATAAGTATGCATGAAATAGAATCTCACAATATTGATATATGGATTTATTCTAGTGATTGTACAAAGTAATAAAAAGGTTAGTATAGGGTTATAAATTGTACAACTAACATACTTGTGTTTTATAAGCTAGGCTAACTGAAGTTTCTCACCCAATGGCAATTTCGACATTTTGTCTCTAAAACCATTAAGACTTGGAGATTACTGAAACTGGTTAGAAACTCTTCGGTCACATGTTGTAAACACTAAAGCTCTTACCTGTAATCTGCGAAAGAGGACGATTCAAATGCATTAGCACAAATGCTAAGTAAGCCTCGGGGCATCCGTGGGACCCCTTCATCATCAAACAGAAGAACAATAGGTAACATTTATAAACTTTATATCGTTGGATCAACAATAAAAGAATGGTGAAAATACAGTTGAGTAAGAATAACATCGAAACATAGATATTAATCATCTTGCCGCAAACATTACACTTTTGACCAACACAGCATTTAGTATAGCAAGACGACATTTAAGTATTTATTATATTTCCGCACAGTTAGATTATGCATTAAAAGCTATATCGAAAAATTTTAAATTTTTGTAAATTTTGGGATGTTACACACATGCAAGACCTTTGAGCTTTCTTCATTCATGACTTCGAAACCTCCTTTTACTGTGCCACATAGTGTAGAGCAGAGGGGCAGGGTATTAAATTCATTAGGATTACTATATCCATGGCTTGCAATGATGGAATCCAAGGCTACTATCTGATCTCTCTCTATGACTGGCTTTTCTAGATAACAAGACTAAGTGTATGCTTGCTTATCCCTTTCATCCACTTCTAAGAGGTTCATGACACCTTCTATCACTTCGAATTTCTTCCTTTGGTCAGGAATCTCATGCCCCTGCTTCAGCAATTCAAATGAAGGATTAAAAAAAGGTGAATAATCATTTTCAGCCCGCTTACTATCTACACTATTTTCAGACCTTAGACCATAAATTTCAATCAGATTTTCTTCACTAGCTGCCCTATAATTTTCAAAATTTTCTGCTGGTTATGTATGTATTTCATCCCAGTATTCATCTTCATATTTATCATATACAGGGGGACTGAAATCTTCTTTAAAACCTCCCATAACAGAACCTTTAACACGCTGATTGCAATCCACATAAAATAGATTTGTGTCACTCTCTCCTTGTGCATGACTAGGCTGATCACCTTTCTATTCACCATGAAAAGGATGGGGAAGAAAAACAAATACTTCATGTTCATATCTTACTTCAAACTCTAATTTCCTTTCCACTTCACCTTTACTGCCTTGTTTTGAGATTTTTCTAAACATTATGAGATTGTCTTTGACCTCCAATGAATCGATGAACATACGCTGCAATGTGGAAGACCTTCTCTCCAAAAGAAGGAAAGAAAATTCAAGGGAAAGGATAGATTCATAATGCAATTTAGTAACATTTTCTAGAGGTTGAATTTCCTTTGACATGTTATAATAAAATCTTGCAAACCTCCTGTTAAAACTATACATGGCTTCACCTTCTTTTCTTTTCAGGGAGTAAAACTCTTCCCATGTATGAATGGACTCAGGCTGCAAGTGTTTAAACCATTTCTTCACATCTCCTTGGAAGGATTGGGAAAAATCCCTCATACAGACATCATCATGCTCGATTTCAAAAAGGTCCAGAAAATGCTCAAAGCCTTGAACATGTTTCTTTGCTGTAAGACTCCCATTTTCTCCATCAAATATAGGGAGGTATTTATGGTATTTGGGGGGATATTCATGAAGAATAGGGGGTAGCTTCAAAGGGATATCTCTCTGATGAGGTCTGGAAGGTAAAGGAGTATGCACAGGAAGGATGTCTTTAGCCTCAATCTCATGGGGCTTGCAAGGCTGATTATGCATCTCACATGGTTCAGAAGAAGGAACAGGATCAACTCTAGGGATGAAAGAAGAATGTACATCTAAATTTTCTAATGAAGGATATACAAAGGAATCTCTCTTATGACTTAAGGATTTGTAGTGAAAAAAAATTCCTTGATACATACACATAGAGATAAAAGGAAGTCCATGCAGAAGAACAAGATCTCTTTGCAGAAACTAATGCTTTGGTGCCTGAATCTTAATTTTTCCATGCCTCTGTCAACTAGGCTCGCTCTCCAGTGGATCCTGCAAATCTGATTGAATCATGAGTGGAGTTTCCATGAGACCTCCAACATCTCAACATTGACATGTAGTCACTAATATTCCTAGTGGAGTCACCTTCTTACTGAAATCTTGATGAGTGTAGTCACCAGGTGAATGGTATACAACCTTCTTAATGTCTAACCATTGTTCACCATCAACAATCAGATATGAAATTCTTTGTCGTTCTGCCCAGGGACAATATAACATTCACTCCTAGCCAACGGCGCCAACTATGTTAGCACCCAAAATGACCCTCAAGGT